>VDFB02180222.1:51364-68324 GCA_007258455.2 Sequoia sempervirens
TTTCATCATAGTCCTTGTAGCTTCTTGAACAGTCCTATTTTTCCTTTCAATCACTCCATTTTGCTGAGGAGTCCTAGGGGCAAACAAATGTCTCTTTATACCATGATTCTCACAAAACATGTTAAATAAATTGGAGGTGAAATTTCCAACTCTCTCAGACCTTAAACATTTGATTTTCATGTCCGTTTAATTCTAAACCATAACTTTAAATGATTTGAGCCTATTTAGGCCTTCAAATATTTTGTTAAGAAAAGTAACCCATGTCATTATAGAATAATCATCAATAAAAAGCATGAAATAGCTATCACCTTGAAGAATTTTTACTTTTTTAGGACCATAAAGATCTATATGAACCAATTCCAACAATACAATAGTAGATTGTTATTTTCCTTTGAAACTTCTTCTCATTTGCTTTCCAAACTAGAAATCCTTGAAAACAACATTTATAAGCTTTGTAATCATTAGAAAATCTCTTATAGCTTGAACTAAACTGATTCTTACTAGATTATCAAAATTAATATGACACATCCTCCTATTCCATAACTAGATTTCATTAATTTGAGTCATAAAACAATGACCATCAGCACCCTTGAGATGATAAACATTTCCATCTGTCTTTCTTCCAACAACAATCACAATTTTGGGCCCTTTTCTAGTCTCACATCCATCATATTGAAACATAAGACTGTATCCTTTGCTACACATTTTTCCAACGCTCAAGATGTTATGCCTTAAACCTTGACATAATTGTAGACACATAAAAATGACCTAGGCCTGCAAGCTCTATTTTACCACTTTTGTCCTAGCATAATTATGACATTTAATTATGTCCTTAGTCTTCATTCAACTATTAATTAAATAATTCATAATTATTTAATTAATTCTTGTCTGTTTATTCTTCATGATTATTAAATAAATAAATTTTATTTATTTATTTGATATGTCACTAATGGTCTATTATCATCTTACAATTAAATTAATTTATTAATTTATTTAATTACCTTTATTCATTTATGTCTTCTCGATTATTAAATAAATGAATTTTAGCTATTTATTTAATATGTCACTAATTTACATAATTAAATGGATTTATTAATTTATTTAATTATCGGTCATAATCCTCTAAATTAAATAATTATCTTTAATTATTTAATTACCTAATTTAACATTTCTCTCATTTTAAATAAATAAATTATTTAAAATGATCCCACATTAATAATTGTCACTTCATTTTAGTAAATAATCTGAAAATCGATTATTTATTGTCACACAAAATCCATATTTTGAATTTATTTAATTCAAAATGGTAATCTTCTTCCAAAAATCAAGTAATTGACCAAATTCTTGATTTTTCAAATCTACTTTTCAATTCAACCTTTATCCTCTTGATTTTTTGAATCTTACGAATCAACTAGTCTTTATCTTCTTGATTTTTGAAAATCTTTATCTTTTTGACTAATTGTCACATTTATTCTTGATCGCCAATTCGATTTTCTCAAATGACATCTTGACCACTCATTTAATAATTTTTCCCTAACCCTAATTAGGTATTTCCACATGAAATATCATCCACTGATTTTAGGCTTTGTCAGCTTTCAATCTCGTCTTTCTGTCCAAAATTGCATTTTCTATAAAATGCCAATTTTTCTCGCATTCTCGAGATGAATTCATTATTATAGACATTCATGCTTACAATTTACTTGGAATTTAGCTTATTTAATTTAATTATTTTGTCACAGTTAATAATAATTGCACAGGCATTTGAACACAACCTTCAAAACTTGCATAGGACATAGTCATAGGCATTTGCTCATGCATACAAATCTGAGGGCAACAATCATATGCTGTAAGCTAGGAGGTGCTATGGAAATGAATCATGGAAGCAATGAGTAATAGGCATAATATTTCTTGTTTTAAGATTTCATTCCATTTCCATAGTTTCACTGGTTTTAATTTATTATGATGAATATGCTAACCTTACCTCCCAAAATTCTACCCATTGATATTGGTGAACTTAATTTTCATATTTTCTTTTTTCTTTCCTCAGATGGTTTCTATCATTTTCAGGTATAGGAATGGAGCCATTACATCTCGAAGTTTTATTGAGTCATATACGCTAGACATATTTGACAACTGAAATGCCACAATTGCTATTCTGCGCTGCAATCGCCATAAGGAAAGTTGCATTTGTCATATCGAGCCACATTTGCACATTCAATCGATGCATCTGCCTATCACCAACCAAAACAGAAGATCAAGCCACATTTGATGCATAGAGTGACGATTCAATTCTACTCCTGATGCATTTTCCTTGTAACATTTTTTTTTTTTTTTTTTGCACTCAAATTTTCTATTTTTTCTTTTTGTATCTCTAATTTTATTTTTGTATTCTAGTTTTCTTTCCGTGATTCTACCTAGTATAGGTGTTTTTGTTTCTTTAATAACCTTGTTCTAAAGATGTGGTGAGGTTTCGGAGGGGCCTTAAGATTTTTTGTTAAAACCCCCAAAAAGTGTTTTTGTAGATCTCGAAAGTGTCCAAGAATTATTTCAAATTATTGTGTTTGTTCTTTTTAGAATAGAAAACATTTATTTTGGTGCATTAAAAATAAAAAAGTTTTCAATTCTATCCGATTGTGTTTGAAAGTGGTAGGTGAATATGCTCTCACCCTCTACAAACTAGGTGATCAAAGTCAAACCATTTTGTTTTTGTAACCTTGATGCAATAATTGTAGTATCCTCTCCCCTTGCGCAATCACATGATCCTGGGTGTAAGAGAAATAGTTATTGCCTCTAGAAATTGGGCCTGCTAGGGGATTTCATCACCTCTAGGTGACTCAAACCGGTAATGGAGCTAAAGCCAAGCTACCCCTGACTGGTATATAAATGTGAATATTAAGGGAAAACCTAAGATTATGAGTGCGAATGTGTCATATGGACCAAGTAGTACTCCCCAAAACCTTGTTGAGCTTAACCTCTTCAGGATGGAATGCCTCCTAATCAGAGATTAATCTTGTGCCCCATGTATGGCCACTCAAATGGGGGTCTTGAATTAAACACCTTTGTTTAGTAGCCAAAAACCTTCTATTTGCTAGTGCAGCACCAGTCGGTGTGAAGGCATCCACATCTTCGCAGTCTGTAGTAGAGGTTATTAATCTACCATGGGAGTTTCATGGAGATTGGAAGCTTGGTTGGCCTAAGAAGAGAGTGCACTGTAAGGGGGACCCTATGTGACCAAGCTTTTGAATTCACATGCTACTAATATGCAGCTAGGGAAACCCATGTGGAATCTAGCAAATACTGTCCTGGCTTAACCATAGGATTGTACTTGTTCTCCTTTGTGTTTGGTTACTTTCAAAATATGATTCCTGCCCCTGATCCATGTTGGGTGTGTGATCCATCAAAGTATAATGTCGATTGTACTATATCCAATGTGAGGACATCAACGTTTGAAAATTCAATGTGCAAAGGATGATTATCTGGTAGAGGTGCCTTTGCTAACTAGTCAATGATGTCTTTTCCTTTTATTTCTTTCCTATCCACATATTGGATGTCAAATTCACTTAGAATCATAACCCACTTGGCCAGTCTTCTAGTCAAGTTAGCTTTGCTAAGAAGGTATTTTAGTGGATCTATTTTGGCTATTAACATGATGGTGTGAGTTAGTATGTAGCGTCATAGTTGTTGGGTGGAAAACACTATTGAAAATAAATCCTTTTCAATGGAGGTATAGTTGATCTCATAGCCATTTAGTGTCATGTTGATGTAGTAAATTTCCCTTTCTTTTCCTGTTGAATCCTTTTGTGCTAACAGGGCTCCCAATGATATCTTAGTTGTTGCAATGTATAACAAGAGTGGCTTTCCTTTTGCTGGTGGTACTAAGATAGGTGGACTCATTAGGTATTGTTTCAATTGGTTGAAGGCTCCTTCACATTTCTTGTCCCATCGGAAAGAAACATTTTTATACAAGTGAGTGAAAGGATGGGTCTTTTCTAATAGTTGTGAAATAAATCTCTGAATTGATTGGAACCTTCCTTGCAAAGATCATAGCCAACAGATTTTTTGGGTGGTAGCATTTCCATGATATCTTTAAATTTTGTTAGGTCTACCTCAATGCCTTTTTTCTGAAACTATGTACCCCAAGAGTTTGGCTGAAGTCACCCCAAACACACATTTCTATAGATTTAGTTGTACATTGAATTTCTCCAGTCTAGTGAAGATTTTGTCTAAGATATCTAAGTGTCCTTCTAGTATATGATTTAGGGGCTAATAGATGATCCACATAGTCTTCATGAAAGTATGCATCATGTCATAGAAAATTGTTGTCATGCCACATTGATAAGTAGCTCTTGCATTCTTCTAATCCAATAGCATGACATTCCAACAAAATGTTCCCCATGGAAAGGTAAAGGTTGTCTTATCTTGATCCTCTAGAGCTATCTTGATTTGATTATACCCAGAAAAACCATCCATAAGTGACAACATACCATGTCTTGTCGTTAAGTCTACTATGATGTCTATGTTAGGTAGAGGAAAATAATCTTTAGGACAAGCTTTATTAAGATCTCAAAAATCTGTGCAAATATGAATGTTGCTATCAGGCTTTGAGATTGGTACAATATTGGAGATCCACTCATCATAGTCAATGGGTCTGGATGAATCCTACATCTAACAACTTCTTCAACTCTACTTTTACTAATAGGGCAATATCTTGATGCATTTTCCTTAGTTTCTGCTTGACTAGTTTTACTCTTGGTGGTAAGGATAGATGGTGCATGATGAGTTCTAGATCAATCCCTAGCATGTCGACATATGACCAAGAAAAGTTGATTTTTTTCTATGAAAATTTTGAGGAAGCTTGGTTTTTCTTAGTCTATCAAAGATGTCACTAGATGTAGTCTTCACTATCTCTTCACTGCTAATATTGACAGACTGTGTGGGTTCAATCAATACCTTTGATCTTTCCTAAAAGTTTTTTGGGAGAGTATCAAATCTTCCATCCTTCAACACCTCAAAGAGGTTTTTTTTGCTAGATGCGCTCTTTGCTTTTACTTTTTTTGGATCTGATACTACCATTGAATGGTTTTCACCATTAGATCTATTTCCTATATTATTCATTTTGCAGCTGGAAGATTTGATACTCCCCTATTTGGAAGCTTCATTATGATGTTCAATGTTGGAATTTTCTTTGGGATTGTTGTCATAGAGGAAATTGATGATGGCATCATCATTTGAAAAGGTAGGGATGTCATATAGCTTAGTTTGGGATGTACTAGGGGTAGGAAGTCACCAGACTAGTTAAGGTCAGAGATGGTAAGAGTCCTGATAGTGGTGTCTTTTATTTTTCCAATAGAAAAATCAAAGTCTATAAGGTAACTCTCCTCTGAATTATTTGTTTCACTTCGATTCAAATCATCTTCACTGGAATTATCAATGTGTTACGATCCTAACTCAAACGGTCTAGAACTTGATCCTTCTCCCTCCTCGAGTAGGGGTGCATACATGTGTTCCACATCAATGTCCTTTTCATGACAAGATTCTTCTGATATTCATTGGAATCAGTCTCATGATCATCACTAGCTTGTAATTGAAAGATTCTTTCAACCACCCTCTAAGTCATCTCTTCTTTTGTCTCCTCTTTCTAACCCGACACATTCTTGTCTTTTGGATTGATTAAGAAAGGTTGAATTGGTTCTATAATTCCTTCCTTTCTTTTTCCCACAAAACCTTTTCCCTCATATCCCATCTTTTTCTAAAATAGTGAAGCCTTTTCCATATTGGGTTGTTTATACATTTGCAATTGTTGTTTGGGATTCTTCTTCATCCTTATAAAGCTAGTTTAGAACATCTTTGTCTTTTTCTTCATCAACTATAGTGCCTACTTTTACAAACCGACCACCAAAGAGTGTAACTAGTTGTGATGACTATTGTGTTGATGTTGAGGGTTGCCCATATGAATTTAGGGAAGAGAACTGTGAAAGACATAAGGATCGTTCAATGAAATATTCACCCACACCTTTATCTTTGACTTAGAATTTTTTCTCAAATTGTTTTGACAATGCACTTAATTTGGCTTCATGATTTGAGGATGTGGATGAAGCAACTTCTTCTTTCTTCTTAGATTGTTTATACATGGAATTGGTTTGGCCTTCATGATTTGAGGAAATGACCAAATGCTTTGGATCAAGAACTTGACTGGATTTGATCATTGGAAGGGATAAAAGTGGAAGCTTCTCTATTATGAGGCACAAAGATATCTTGGAAAGATTTCAAGGTATTGCAATACTAAGGACTATTTGAATCAGCCGAGATGGCGATTTCTTGGCCACCACAAGGGATTTTCAAACATTGGTGGTATGTTGACGGGACTGCTTGCATTTCATGGATCCATCGGCAACCCAATAATATGTTTTAGGTCAAATCCTTGTCTAAGACTTTGTATATTACATCTTTCTAAATTGGTCCTACTTTAATAGGTAAGACAATCAATCCCTGTGAATATCCTTCCTCATCATCATATGCTTTTATTGTAATCTTTTTCTTTGAATCAATTCCATTCTTAGAAAATCCTAATGCGCAAACAAGCTTTAAAGTACATATATTTAGACTGGCTCCTCCATCTATTAGGACATGTTTGATGCAATGTTTATAAATTAGGACTTCAATATGGAGATCAACATTGTGGGGATGAGAAATAGATGTGTCATCATTTTTTGAAAAGGATAAGTAATGTGGTGCAGTCAAATGTCCCACCATGGCTTTGAATTTACAAACTTCCAGATTTGTTGGTACTATTGTTTCCACTAGGGATTTTTCCAAAATCTCTTTGTGGGTAGTTGAAATCTTGAGCAATTCCAATATCGATATTTATGTAGGGATCTTTTGTAATTGGTCCACTATGTTATATTGATTGGATGAGGTAGTAGGTGTTTTAGATGAAATTCCTTTTAGGACATATTTGGCATGTGCTCTCATGGTAACATTTACTAGCATGTTATCTTGTTTCCCATTGATTTTAATGACTTTGACTTGAGTATCAATTGCAGTCATATCTAATTTGATGTCATTAATTTGATTTTCAAGGATAATGATGTCTTGTTCTTGTACAATTGGAATGTCATAGATTGGATTATTGGTTGCAGTAATGTGTTGATTGACATTGGTTTCAATTTTATTCATTTGATCCTCTACTACTGAGATATGATTTATGACAGTATCATGGACATAGTTTATGTTCTTTCCCTTATTGTTTGTTGTAGAGGACTCCCATTTTTCATACTATGGTAAAGGATTTTTAAATGCTCCATGATCTACATTTGTTTGGGGTCCTTCTATTCATATGACTTTTTTATCTATTAAGTCTTGTATTTTGTGTTTCAATTGCATGTAACTATTTATTTGATGACCTTTGCACCCATGAAATTCACAATAATAAGCATCATTCCACCATGACAATTTTACTTTTGGTTCAAAACCTTGAGTTTCAGGTAGCATGATGAGGTTTTTTGCAAGAAGTTCCCTCAATATAGATTCGTGTGATTGACCCAAAGGTGTGAATTTTCTATGTTTTGATTGTGTTTGATAAGGTGGAGGTTTGGACATGGTATTACTTTGATTGTGGTCATTTTGATTGTTTTGTTGGTTGGCATTTTGATTAGTGCCCTTATTGATGTTTTGATTGGTCTTGGCTATGGTTCCTGATATAATAAAGACTAGTTTTGCATTATGTGTTTCCGCGGCACCATCATTGGCATTCTTGTTCCTTGTCCAAAATTTGGGTTTCTCATTATTGTGATGGTTAGAAGAGCTAGCATTGTTTGATCCTTCATTGTGAATTTTCAATACCCCTCTTTTGACTAAAGCTTCTTCAATTTTGACACAGTTTTCTACCATCTTCTCAAAGCTAGGGGGACATTGTAATTGCAACCTATAGCTCATTTAACTATTAAGGTTATCAATGAAAATATCCATCTTTTCTTGTTCAAGTATGGGATGAGTGTATCGAGCAAATAACCTTCTCCACCTTTGTAATAATATGAGAAAGGATTCTCCTTGTTTCTATTTGGCATTACAAAGATCATGGTTATCTCATGTGAAATGTTATATGAATATTTACTGATAAATTTGTTGGCAAGTTCTTTAAAGTATTTTATGCCTAGTTGTAGTTTTGAAAACCATTCCATACAATGGCCTCCTAAGCTGTGAGAAAAAGTCTCATCAAGTATGTGTCCTCATGAGAAAACTCAAGACTCATGGTTCGAAATTATCGCACATGGTCTATGGGGTCATATTTTCCATTGTATTTGTCGTATTTTGGTAGGTCGTAATTTGGGGGAAATGGTATCATGTTTAAATTCCTATCAAAAGGGTAGGGACAAACATCTTGTAACAAGTACCTTTTGGTAGTCCCTCTTTGCATGTCTTGCAATTGTTATTGGAGGTTCTTCATTTGATGTGTTAGGGCAGCCATTTGATCTATATGTGGTGTTTCAATTTCAGTTTTCTTGGGAGTTTCTTTCAATTTGTTGACATCAAAATCACTTGGTAATTTGACCCCTTGGTTTGCTAACATTAGAAGGTATTTTTCTCCATCATTTTCAAAGATCCTTTCTAGGAATTTGTGGAATTTTGGATCTTGCTTTGCTTGTTCTATTTCCTCCTCTATTATTTCTTCTATTTTGTTTTGAGGAATTTTGTGAAAGGGATTTTCTTCTAGTTCACCCATGGTATTTTGACTTTCCAGTTCCTTATCCTTAAGTTTTTGCTTTTGGGACTTTGTTAAAATAGGCATTCAAGTGATGAAGGTTTGCTAAAGTTTGATCTTTGTTTAGGAGTGGCAAGGAATACCTAAGTTGAATAGAATAATGAATCCTATTGATGAGACTAAGGTAATAAAATTTGATGTAAAGTTTGTTTTTTCTGATTGAAGGACAATAGATTCTAATGGGGAAACTCAACTTGATGATCAAATTTGGATTTTGATGATGATTGGGAACTTTTAGATTTTGATCAAAGTTTAGGTAAAGGATTTCACTTGTAAATGCTAGTTTTTCCAAGTTTATAGCAATGTTGGGATGAGGAAAGAAGTTTTTGTGGAAAAAAACCCAAAATCTGGTTTCAAAATGTTGGATAGGAGTCAAATTTAGCTCTCTAGTTATCAATTTTGGTGAATGTGTCGTAACATTTTGTGTATGCATTGAAAGGCATATGTGTTATAGCATGGGTTGGATGCACCACATAAATGTTTTGATGTGATGCAGAATCAGGTGCATGTGCTACAAAATTTGATAAATGCACCATAGAATGTAAGGGATGCGCTGGAAAATAGGGTATATGCACTGTAATAGAAGGTGTATGAGCTGGAAAAGTGGTGCATGCACTGTAACAGAAGGTTTATGCACTTGAAATAGTGGTGAATGTGCCAAAAATATTAGTGGATGCTCTAAATAGGGGAATATAATAGTTTCATGCTAGTTTATTTGATTTTTCTGGTTATTTAGTTAGAGAATGGTTTGTTCCAAATGATGTTCTTTAAATCAAAATTTTGCACTTCTAGTGTGTAAGGTTATTGTTTAAAGTTTGTTTTAAAAACACTTTGGTAAACACATCAAGCATGTACAATCCTAAGGCTATGTAACATTGTATTTGTTGGATTCCCACTTGGATTTTACTCCAGCTGCACCTAATTTTAGTAGATGATTAGATTCTTGACCCCACTGACTACCCTTCATGAAACTCACTTCTACAGGGTAGCCAAGCATTAGTACCCATGAATCTCCCATGGCATACTTTTCATCTCTACTAAAAGCCACAAAAATGTGGGATGGCTTCAAAGGTGAGACCTTCTGTGCCAACAAATGGATAAGGAATTTTGGCCTTTCTACAACAAAGGTTTTAGTAGGGGCATTATGTTCATAGGGGATCATCCATATAGAAAGAGATCATTGCTTCCCTTCTTGTTGGAACAATCCTTGTGATACTTTCCTTTCCTCAAGTACCCACAATTATATCTTGGGTGGAAGTCGCTTGGATTTAGTATGTTCCTGATTGGGTCATTCCCTTGGGTGATTACATTTTCCCACAAGGTAGGCCCTCTATGGATAAAAAAAATCAAGCAAGTATACATGTAGTTTGATCAATCTTTGTTTATGCAAACAAAGAGAGAACACACATGATATACTCAACTCACACTCACAAATAAACATGAATGGGTCTGGCTTTTTGGTCACCTAGTTAAGGGGAGAGCATATTCCTACCATTAATCACACACAATAGACATGGTGTTCTTTCCTTCCTAATTAGTCTAGATTCCTAAATTAAGCAAAAAGAAATAAATCACTCCATCCCCTGCATCAAATCTATCAGTAGTTTGCAATAAAGGTTTCTTTGACAATGTTCAAGAGTTTCAGCAAAGTCTTTGACAACGTTTATGAAGCCTGCACAATAGAAAAACATTCATTAGTTTTCCGACTTGGGAGAAATTTGCAATGAAAATAAAATGCACCATTACAAGAAGCTAATGCACCAAAAAGGTAAATGCACTGCAGAAAGCAGTGAATGCCCTATAGAAAACATGAAATGTGCTATAAAAAGTGGTAAATGTGCTATAGAAACCCCATGATGCACCATGGAATGGCATGGATGCACTAGAGAAACCCGTTGTTGCACTAGAATAGTCAGTGAATACGTTGGATAATATTTTAGGTGTGCTGAATGAATTAGAGGTTGTGCCAGAGAAATTCACGTTCGAACCTATAAAGCATGCTTTCAAGAAAAATATTAAAATAATAGGGGCTAGGCCCCACAGTGGGAACCAATTTATGTGTGTGAGAAAATACATGAATTAAAATAATAAAAAACACAAAATAGATGCAATGTATTACATTAAGGAAATCTAAATTAACAAAACAATTTGGTAAAATGATTCCTTAAAGACATTCCATCTTCCTTTATTCCTAAGGATCCTGTAATAGTGCTCTCAAATCTTAATTATGAATTGAATTACTGGGATGACACCTAAGAAATGAGAAGCCATAAATTATAGAATGTAGAAACTATATCCACACCTACATGATTTGATGATTTCATTAGATGATGAACTAAATGATATGTTGAATGGTAAATGGTTGTATACAGAATGCTAATGAAATGATGCAATGATGAAATTAAAATAGTGGAGATGTTATGAAAATGATTCTAAATGTTGTAAGAAAACTAAGACACATCTAAGAAAGAAGCCATGATTCTAATTTACTTGCTAAACTACTCAAAATGCTAAATCAAAATGTAAACTAATCTCTCAAATGCTACGATGATTTCTACAGAGTAATTGTATGCAATGCTCCCTTATCTAAAAGCTATAAATGAGCCTCTATTTATTGATTTCACCAAGGCATTAGGTGAGTTGGTAGAAATGGATGATCGGGATTCAATCTAGAGAGATCGATGGTGAGAAATGAGGACATTAGAGAGAAATAAGGAAGTTGTCCCCTTTAATAGAACAATCTTACCAAGTGTAGAAAAGAATAAATGGAAAGGAGAGGCCATGTGTCTGAGTTTTTTGAGATTGTTAAGGGTAACTACCTATTTTAGAAATTAGGAATAATTGATTTCATGTGACACATGGTGAGATGGAAGATGATGTGGAAGGAGGTTAAAAGAATATGGATAAATGTGACAAAATTCACGTTTAATGAGAGGGAGTTAATCAAATAAAACAAATTAGTTAAATTTGTTTATTTAATTAAATCATGAAGAAAGTGGTTTAGATGGCAAGAATTAAGAAATACGAACTATATAAATAAACTTTGTAATTTATTTGTATAGTAGAGGAAATAAAGATTTTTATTAATAAATTACTATTATTTAATTTATATTCTCCATACCAATTTTGGATGTATATACTTATTATTAGAAGATTCAATTATAACTAGCTAGCAACATCCGAACTTACAAATTCGACCCACAGGCTTGATACAACATGCTCAAAATACCATCTTCCTATATGCTCCTTAATGCAAGTGAAAATATTACATATAAGATCTTATCATTCTAACTTCGCTTCTTTCTAATGATCGATTACAATGATTTATATCACATCTTGAGATCTAGAATCATCCGTGCCGACCCAAGATTGTTACAATCTCTAATGAAAGAAAATGTAACGTGTGCATGAATAGTTCATACTCAAATTTGAATTACTCCTTAGTGAATGCATAGGATGAAATGTGGACCTATAACCAAGGTTAGGGACAATCCATGGAACAATTTGAAACACACCACCAAGATCTGCAAGTTATGGGAACAATCCACAAGCAATCCACCACACGTAAGCTTTAGAAAAAATATTTTGGTGTCAGTTCAAGAAATTGCCACATAATCCAAAAGTGATAACTTTCTAGACAAAGATCCAATCACACTCAAATCTAAGAATAAGGAAAATGAACATGCAAATAATGTAAACACATATCCATAGGGTCTAGTGAGAAAACTTGAAGAAATACCAAATCTACCAACTTGAACTGAGCAAGAAAAAGAAAAAGAATAAAACTAAATGAAAATATTTTTGGTTGATGCAAGATTTCCATGACCCAAGGATGCTCCTGCATCATGATTACTCTAGAATGACATGTGTTACTTTTCTTAGAGAGAAATATGATGCACTAGATAGATTCAAAGCATTTAAAGCTATGATTGAGAATGAAATGTATTTGAAAATCAAATGTTTGAGGTCTAACAAAAGTGGAGAATTCACCTCCAATGAGTTTAACATGTTTTGTGAACTTCATGGAATAAAGAGGCACTTGTCTACCCCTAGAACTCCTCAGTAGAATGGAGTGGTTAAAAGGAAAGACTAGACTGTTCAAGAAGCTTCTAGGACTATGATGAAAGAAGCTAACCTACCAAAAGTCTATTGGAGAGAAGCAATTCATATTGTTGTTTACATACTTAACATAGTTGAAGCCAAAGCTAACAACAAAAAGACTCCCTATGAGTTGTGTTATGGAAGGATTCCTAGTGTTAAGTAATTTAGACTATTTGGAAGAAAATGTTATATCAAAAGAGATGAACTTAGGAAAGTTTGATACAATGTCTTATGAAGGTATCTTCCTTGGATATTCTACTAAAAGCGAAGCTTATAGATGTTACAACAAAAGGATAAGAAATATTTGTAGAATTCAATTGCTATAGATGGATATGTGCCAGATGAACCTAATTGGAAAGAAGAAAAATAAAAAGCTAAGGAAAAATAACTACAGAATGAAGAGGAAGAAGCTCTGAAAAGGATCCCTAAGACCCCTATTTATGTGCAAAATAATTATTCTGAAGAACAAAAAATTGGAGACAAGAGGAAAGGAGTAATGAAAAGAAGTAGATCTTCTGAATATGAGGTAAATCTATGTTTACTCTCTAAAATTGAACCTAAAATAGTGAGTGAGGCATGCAAAGATGAACATTGGATGAAGGCAGAGGAAAATGAACATATGTAGTTAAAAAAATCAGACTTGGGAATTGGTTCCTAGATTAGAAAACAAGAACATAATTGGAACTAAGTGGGTATTCAAAAACAAACTGAATGAGAATGGAGAAGTAGTAAGAAATAAAACAAGGCTTGTGTGTAAGGGTTACTCACAAGTAGATGGAATAAAATTTGAGGGAAAAAAATATTTGGTGGATAGGATGGAAGCAATTGGGATTTTTTTGGCATTTTCAGCATACAAGGACTTTCAAGTTTATCAAATGGATGTGAAATCTACTTTCTTGAATGGTGAATTGGAAGAAGAGGTTTACATGGAAAAACCAAAAGGATTTCAGCTATTAGATCAATTGGATATGGTTTGTAAATTGAAAAAGGAAATTTATGGACTAAAGAAGATTTCCAAAGCTTGGTATGCAAGATTGGATAGATATTTGTAAAACAAGGGTTCAACAAAGGCACCACAAATAGTAATCTTTACTTCAAATTTGAGGAAGATAAGATCTTGATAGTGGTTATGTATGTGGAAGCTATGTGTAAGAAATTTTTAGAAGAGATGCAGAAAGAGTTTGAGATGTCAATATTTGGGGAGATGAATTTCTTCCTATTGGCTCTTTTAAATACCAACCAGATCTTCAAGGAAGCCTATGGAATTTCCAATTCTAATGATTAGCAACCTAAAAGGGGTTTTCCAATGAATGAGAGAAAGTGATTTAGCTTTCCTTCTACACTTTGGGTTTTTCAAGACTCGAGAGGGTGATCCCACAATGCACTTATAACATTCCTTCACAAGATTTCCATATACATTGCATACTCAACAAACACAATCTCATATCTATGACTCGAAAAGTGACAATTTGCAAGGAATTGGAAAATCCATTACACCTTAATAACTTGGAGTAGAGAATGGGAAATTTGAATGAGAAATACAATAACCATCAACATTATGATTATGAATTTAATTAAATGAATTGTTCTTTCAGAATGATCCAAATCAATAGATAATGCTTGAATTTGCTTAATACATAGAATAGCATTCTCCTAGGGTGATGAGGTTAAATTCACAACAAACTGTAATGCAATAACAATGGCATTCGACATTTATAGACTATTATGGGTTTGCATTACAAATTCATAACTGAAATTTTCCAGATAAAACATTCTTAAAGATCCTATGACTTAACACATAAATTTGTGACTGCATTAAAGCATTTTAATCAACTACTTGAATTGAAGAAAAAATGCAAACTAACATCTAACCATGTTAATTAGAGACCAATAAAATAATCTTTAATCATTTCATTGCTAATTCATGAACAAATACATAGAAGACAATCTGCATGAAATTTTCCATTATCAATTTTCAAATGCTATAATTGTTGCAAAACATTTAAGATGAATGTGAATACAAACTCATAACCTAAGACTCAATGAGAAATTATATATCCATTGTATGCTCATTACACTTCATGAAAATATTTGCTAAGACTACCTGAGATCAACCAAAAAATTTCAAAGACCCCTACATAATAGCCTTGAATTCCCTTTTATAAGATTAAGGGAGCAAACAAGCTTCGAGCTATTGGCCGGTCACATTATATTTCAATTTGTATTTCAAATTATTTCACTTCATTTCAACCACCAAACAGTTATATTTACACTCTAAGAAATGGGGGGGAAAGTACAAAAAGACAAAAAACTTGCAAAAACCCATTGAAGTCATATCCTCATTGTTTGAGGATTCCACATCATCACATCATTCAACTAAGAGCATGCAATATGAAATAGAAGAAAGCATAAAGAAAAGAGAAGAACTTGGCTAGATTGCCACATGCATTTTCAAATTGAGAGGATATATATATATATATTTAAATAATTTATTTCAAAGGCTAGAACTATATTATACTCAACCATGTTTCAATCTTGATGAAGTTGTCAATCAAGGTATTGAGTACTGAAAAGTATAACTTATCATTTTCATACACCATTTGGGGACATATGGCTCTTTGATGTTTGAACAGGGCTCTCCATGAGGCGTACTCTATTATTTCTCCATCCTAATTAAGGATTTTGGGTACACCTTGTTCTTCCATATCACTGAAGGCTTTTAGTTTACCCTGTAGTTTCCCACCAATTATTTCATGGAAACCCGTGACTTCACCAATGGTTTCAATTCCTTTGATTATGTTAGCAAGATGTTCTAGAACTTCAAAGTCCCCCTTTGCATTTGTTTGAATCTCCTTTAAATTGTTAACCCGCTACTCCACTTATTCCAAGTGTTCATGAAGACTTCTTGGGCATGTTGAAACTTTCCATATGCTACATGGATACCTTTATAGGTTAACCATGTGGTTTCTACCTTAAGAGAAACTTTGCACCATTTACTACTTAGGATACCTTGAGTCATATCCTTAGTAATATTGCTCATGCCTTCTTGAAGCATGTTCTTCTTAGACTTAGTTGCTTGGAGCTTCCTTTTCAATGCATCAATCCTCAATTTTAGGATATCTTTATCATATTGTGAAGCACTAGATGAAGAAGTAGGAAAGGTCTTCTGAATTACCTTGACCATAGTGGCTTTCACTTTATTATACTCTTCAACTAATTTATTGTGTTTTTCCAACAGTTTCATATATTTGGCCTGAGTAATTTCTATAATGTTAACACTCAACATAGTCATGTGCATTGTTAACCTTGCAGCATGTGGGGTTATCATCTCTGAAGCTCTTCCTATGATCAAATCTCTTGAAAGGCTAGTCATTGTTCTACTAAGTCTGCATCCCCCTGAATCTGGTGTTAATGACCAAATGGATAGTGCATGTAAACTGGGGCTAAACCCCAAACCAAAATTTTTCTCATTAAAAGTTTCCTCAAAAACCGAAGCATTTGGGTCATTCCTAATTGCATCTAGAGTGATTATGCAAGATAGGTTCCATCATGGAATCACCAACATCCCACTATCTTTAACCAAACTTCTAGCTTCCATAGCATTCATTTGCTCAATTTCTTGAACAATCTCTTCTTCAGTCTTCTTTTTGACATCTTCCTATTGTCAGGGATCAACTCCCTCCTAAGCCTTTTGTATCCTATCATTTATTTCCCGAGCTTTTAGCTTAGCTATGAATTCTATGAATTCTCTAGTTGTCACAAAAGAATCATCCTCTACAAATTTGGCACAAGCTAGAACCCTTGCATCACTGTCTTGACTTTCATCATATTCCCAGGCTACTAGCCTATTATTTGGAATAAATGGTTCCATTACTTCTCCAACATCAGGGTATGGAAATTCATGCTCTATTCTTTGCTCAATAGGAACTGATTCAATAGATAGTTGTTATACATCCCCCTCAACACCCTATGTTTCAACAACATTTATAGAAGGCAACTCCATAGTAGGAATATCCTTAATGTCCACTACTGCTGGTGCATTTCTAATGCTATGGGATCCTCTGGTTGACCACCATTTTTTAGTAAATTCTCTTGCAA
>VDFB02180222.1:68424-115796 GCA_007258455.2 Sequoia sempervirens
GAATGATACTCCTAAACAACATCATATGAAAAACTAGGCCCCACTCTATAGAATCTAATTGATGACAGGTGTAATGAGCAACACCATGGGGCATTCCCTACACCAAACCATATTGTATATGTACTCATCTGATCAAGAATATCTCTAACACTCAATGAGTCTTACCAATTAGTAACATAGAATGACAAATAAAATGCACCTAAATATCATCCTCATCCCAATGCTCACAATATAGGTACGAACACCATGTCATAGAATCTCTATCATCCATCACTCTCCTCCAATGCTCTAACTTACCTAGTCTAGACTGAGTTAGGAAACCTACATATCTGTACACATATGGTCTCATAGTTGGTCTCTATCTCACTGGCACTGGATGCATGACAACTATGTGCTCCCACACCCACACCTGTAATAAATTAGCTCCAGATGACAGACTGTGACCTCCAAGATAAACAACCAAATGCAAATCACGATACAAATGGGCAAGCATACACATTCGCTAAGCATATCTCATCTCGTGAACAACCATGCTCTCCAACACATGGTCCCAACCAAAAAAAATTCCCTTTGACTTGTGATCAAGACAAAGGAACCCTCCAATAAACCCAACAAGAAATGGAGGAAGGGTGGCATAAGCATCCACCATCTCACGCCATGGAATCCATACCCAGATATCTGATCATCTTGAAACACTTTGCAAAGAGCATCATTCCCACCCTGCTTTGTGGAATCATATACAACAACCTATCCAATAATGGGAATTTGAAAAATCTACTAAACATCCTCGGGGGTGACTGTCATCTCAACAGTAGGAAGGTGGAAGTTGTTATGCTCGCTATGCCACCTCTTGGCTAGAGCTATTTGGAGACCCCGATTAATCCTAATCTAGGGCATGTATAATAGAGAATCTAATCCACATTGCACAATTACTACTTTCTCAGGCTATGCTAACTATGGTATCAAATCAAATGTCCATGGGAAACATTCTCAAACTTGAAGGTTCTCCAACAGCTCCTATTATCAAGAAATATTCAAAATCAGTACTCTTGGTCAAATCATGAAAACATCAAATATCCTATCAAATCTAATCAAATCTTGGTGAGAATTTTGATCAAATCTCGTAAGGGAACATCATTGAACCTCACCTATCATGAGGTCAATCATCATTGAACCTCACTTATCATGATGATAATTGTCAATACATCAAATCAACCTCACTTATCATGAGTTACATCAATCAACTTATAATTATTCCTCACCTATCATGAGGATAATTATCATCAAATCAAACATCAAACCTCGCCTATCATGAGGTTGAACATCATCTACTTGATCAAATCATCAATCATATCAAACCAATGGATGACATGATAAAAAATTGACAAAATCAAGGACAAATTTGACAAACTTTATCAAACTGACTTGGATGCTCTGAAATAGAGTTTCTATGTGCCAAAATATCAAAAGCACCATTAAAACACTTAAAAGTGCTAAAACAGGCATTTAAAGCACTAAATCACTATATGCACCATTTCATAGGTCAAAATTGCTATTACAAGCAGTTAAAGCACCTTTTCTCCATAAGCGCTATTCTATTGGGTCAATGCACTAATCTATTAGATCGAAGCGCTAAACTAATCAAAGCACTAAAACAAAAAGTCAAAGGACTAAAGTTTCTATCCTAAGCGCTAAAACTTTGGAAGTGCTAATTTATCCTACCTAAGCGCTAAAATAGTTGACCTAAGTGCTACAATGGAAAGAAAATGTGCTAAAAGAAATTAAAATTTTAAAAACTGAAATAAGCGTGAAAAATGAGAAATGCACAAAACACAAGGAAGTTCATGGGTATGTACTAGAGGTCTATAGGCAGCCGAGAGGTTGTTTCGCCGCATGCACTCAAATCGGTGAGTATGGTACAAGATTGGCATTTTGCTCCAAATGACACAAATTGCTCTCTCAAATTTTCAAAACTCAAATGCACAAATGATTTTGAAAATGACCTTTTTGAACTTTTATAGGTTTTTTTGGTGGGATTTTATATGGATTAATTATTTTTTTTTCAAGAGAGATTAATTCAAACTCATCATAGGGGCAAATTTCTACATTGTTTATCGGGAGATAAATTATTTCACCATTAAATCTTCATTGAATCTACATCAAATCACCAGAAAATCATAAATTTTTTGAAAAATTCCAAAATCCTAAAAAATAAAAAAAATCATTAATTTATCTCCCGAGGGGGCATAAATCCATCATCACATCAAAATTAATGTCTGGGGAAAGTCTGAGGCATACTAAAAAAAAATCGTCGATACTAGCAGCAACAACACAAAAATTTCTTTGAAGCAATGTGTAAACACATCACTTCAAAGAGGGGAAAAATGTATACATTTAAAAATGGTCTGGATAATATAATTAATTAAATAAGACTTATTTGATTAATTAATCTTAATTTCATCTACTATTAAATAAATAGAAATATTTATTTACATAGTTCACATTTAATTCTTCTAAATTCTTCTATTATTCCATCTTAATTAAATAAACAAATTTAATACTTTGTTTTATTTAATTATCAAATTCTTCTATTTTAAATAACATCATTCTATCTTAATTAAATAAATAGGTTCGCATACTTTGTTTTATTTAAATTGTTCATTTCTTCCATATTTAATTTAATAAATAGACTTATATAGTTTGTTCTATTAAATTTAATATCTTATTTCTTCCTAAATTTGAATAAATCCAAAAATTCAAATCCTATAGCTCATCATATCTCACCAATAAAATTAGATATTATATTTCTAAATTAATTCAACTTGGCATTCACAGGAAAGCCTTGGAGACAAACTTGTAGACAATCCTCTCAATTTCATTCCTCTACTTCTTCCTATCATTTGGCCTAATTTTTTCATGGGGAGAAACCATTCCCTTCATTAGCTCAAGCTTCTCAATCTCTTACCATTCAATTCTTCAGATTGAATCCAAGCCTTTACTGTGCTGCCCCCTCATAATGTGCTGTCGTAAATCTATATATACAGCCTTTCTCCACAGGAATGTATCAAGAAAATATCATCTTTGTACAAAATTACTCTACAGGAATAGCAATCAAGCAATCAAGCAATAGCAATAATCATCTTAGCATCATAGAAATCATAGCACCAAAAAAATCCATATCACGACTGCATCATAGTTTTACTGTAGCTTTCATCCATCAGGTTTCATGTCAAAATAGATTACAGTAGCATCATATCATTTAGAAATCACCATATAGAATTACATCATTGTATTTAACATCACTCCATTCTCTAGATTTACATTTTAACAGTCACAGTGCTTACCAAATCTGAGAGCCCTTTGTGATTTAATAAATCTTTGGAGATAGGAAACAATGAGACGCTTTCAAGTTTTTTGTGCTTTAAATTAGTTAATTGTTGTTAAATCTTGATATAATGTTTCATTAAGAAGTGTTTTTGTTTTTGTACTTATTACTTATTCCACACGTACACCTATTTTATCTCCCACCATTGTCTACTTGAAATTCCACACCAGGATATTTAAATAATCCTCCCTTGCCTATAGAAATTTTCTTGTTTATGAATTCCTAATAATCCCAACTTTCACAAATCAAGTATTCTAGAATTTGAGATCTTGGGCAACCTACAAGATATTAGTTACCTCTTGATCTTGGTTTCCCAAAATACTTATAAGGAACAATTTTAATTTGATTTAATATCATTCTATATTGTGGCCTATATATATTTATGAGAAATATTACCAAAATTTGCATAATTCTTGTACTTGGTAATAATATTTCATCATAATCATGAATAAGATCTATCCAATTTATTGATTATTCAACTTTTGTACATAACATGAATCACCTTGAATTAATAATTTTAAATACAACAATGGATAATTCTCAATTTCTTATACTTAATTGACTATTAAAGAGTACCATATTATTTGAAGTTCAATAATAATTATAGTCATTTAAAAAAAATGAAATATCAACTCATCGTATAGATTGCCCAATGAATATGGAAGACCCTAGAGCCAAAGCTGTGACAAGATGTGGATGTGGTATACCATTTTTTTATGGTTGAGAATAACAAAAAGGAAATTAAATGTTAATTTGGTTGATAATTATTCTCCACTATTTTACTATTGTGATCATGGAATTGTATACACGTAAAATCGGTCCAAACATTTAATTAATTAAATACTAGTTATTTAATTAATATTCCATCTACGTATAAATAAATTTCCAATTTATTTATATAGTTCATATCCTCTAAATTCTCCAAATCTAAAATCATATTCTTCTAAATTAATTAAATAAACAAATTTCCATAAGCTTGTTTTATTTAATTAATCTTCACTAATCTCGATTAGGAATTCAAGCACATGTCTACAAAGTTTTGTGCCACCTCACCAAGGTCACATGAAATTAAATAATTCTAATTTTTAAATTAGAATTATCTTCAACAAATTTTTAAGCACATGGCTTATTCCTCACACACTTCAACCAATTTTCAAACACATGGTCTTTTCTTCCCACACTTTAGTCTCCCATCCATTTGGCATGTTTCCTATTGTTCAAGAGATTCCTCCATCCATTTGGCATGTTGTCTTTGGTCAAGGGAGAAACTTATTGATTCTCTTCATCTCCACCATTCATCCTTCTTGTTTGAATCTGGATCATTGATCATTGCTACCTCACAAGATGCTTGGAAAAGGCTATAAATACAACCCTTTGGCATTGTATTTGGGATCCACTTTTTAATAGATTTATCATGTAGGAATATCGTGTGAGCTTGGGAGAATTTTGGAGTCTTATAGTTACATTTTATATCATGTTTTGCATCATAGTTAAATCTTAAAATAGCACTTTGCTTCATAGTTGCATTTTATGTCATCCTTTGCATCATAGTTACATTTTAGATTAGTATTTTCATAGTTAGGATTTGAACATATGTATAATCATCCCATCTTACTACCATAGTATCTACCTCGAATAATCTAGCATCATCATCCATTCATCATAGTATCCATTATCATTTTTATCATATATCTTCATGTAGGAATTTAATTGGCTTGCATGTTGAATATTATCTCATTTCTTAAGTTGTCATTTTAACAACCATAGTGCACAAAGAAATCTAAGGGCCAAATGGTTTAATAAATCCTTGGAAATATAGGACAATGAGACATTCTTAAAAGATTTGTTTAGTTACAGAATAGAGTAGTTTACTTATTTCAAATCTTTGATATAATTTGTTTCATTAAGTATGTGTTGATTTACTAATAATTCCACATTTCACACACATACAAAATGGTGCCCACCATGGGGCCAGACCCTATTTCTAATAGTTTGCTAAAAAAATTCATTTAAATAGGTTGGGCATGATTGTTTAGTGCAACCGTGGTTTCTTTCGATGCATTTGAAAAATCTTCTGGCACATACAACTTCTATTTTGGTGCATCTGAAAGATCTTCTAGCACATCTAGTGTTTATTCTAATGCATTCAACCTTTCTTTCAGTGCATCCAAAAGATATTCTAGTGCACAGAGGGAGTATTTTAGTGCATTCAATCTTTTCTATAGTGCATTTAGTATATGTTTTAGAGCATTCAGTCTTTTCTTTTGTGTATTAAGTATTTGTTTTAGCACATTCATCAGTTCTTATAACACATTTAGTATCTATTTTAGTGCATACATCAATTCTTTTAGCACATTGAGTATTTGTTTTGGTGCATTGGTTAGTTCTTGTAGAGCATTAGTGTTTTAGCATATCAGATGATTTTTTTAGCACATTGGTTAAAAATTCTAAAATCTAACAACTGATTTTTGTTTTCTTCTTGTAGGTAATTTTATACGTTAGTCAAAGACAAATTTATCAAACTACTGATGATTTATGCAGGGGTTGGAGCTATTTAAATGATTTCTTTTGCTTAAAATAGGTATCTATCTTAATTAAGAGGGATAAAGAACACCATGTCTTTTGGGCTTGAGGAATAGTAGGCATACATGCTCTCCCCTTAACTGGGTGACCAAAAAGATAGACCCATTCACTTTTTGTTTGCGAGTGTGAGTTGAGTATATCGTGTGTGTTCTCTCTTTGCTCTCACAAAAACAAATATTGATCAAACTACAAATGTACTTGCTCAATTTTTTTTATCCATAGAGGGCCTACCTTGTGGGAAAAATTAATCACCCAAGGGAATGACCCAATTGGTAACATGCTAAAGTCAAGAAATTCCCAATTGAGATATAAAAGTGGGTACTTTGGTAAAGTTCAAGTATCACAAGGATTGTTTTGACAAGAAGGGAAGCAATGGTCTCTTGCCGCATGGATGATCCCCCATGAATGGAATGCCTATATTAAAACCCTTTGTTGTAGCAAGGCCAAAATCGTTAATCTATTTGTTGGTGCAAGAATAGTCATTCTAAAGCTATCCCACATTCTTGCGGCTTTTAGTAGAGATGAAAAATATGTCATGGGAGATTCATGGGTATTGATGTTTGGGTTCCCTATAGAAGTGAGTGTTGCAGAGGGGAGCCAGTGGGTTCAAGCATCTAATCATCTACTATAATCAAGTGCATTTGGAGTAATAACCAAGTGGGAATTCAACAAATATAGTCCTACACACCTTAAGTTGTACATACTTTATGTGTCTTTACCAATGGGTTTTTAAAAAAATTCAAACAAAATGACATACATTGGAATTGAAAACCTTGATTAAAAAAAAATTCTCTTGGAACAACTTGGAAAATCATAAAATCAAACACAAAATTTATGACACCCCTCTGATTTGTTATGTTTTCTTGATAGCTTAGATACTTTGTTAGACTTTATTTTATGATATTGTTATTCTATTGCTGACAGTGGAGCGATGATAGAATATATTGATGTGATGACACATTATATGCATGGTGATTATGTTATTATGCTTTATGTTTGCATAGATGCTTAGTTGTGATGACATTGCTATATTTGCTTATTGTAGTTTAATTGATATATTATCTTGTCAGTTAATGTGACATTGTATTGGTGAAGAGAACAGTATTGCATCACTCGCTTGTGAGTTCCCTATGATTTCCGCAATTCTCTCTTCATGGTGTGTATGAATTACTATCTATATACATGTACGATATTTGCTTGTTTGCAGGATTGTAGCTATAGGACATTAGATTCACCTAGTTTCATAGGTCTGAGTGTGTCCACTACTCAACAATAATATTGGGGTTACCTAGTCATACCTTTACCCTAGTACAGTGTGTCATCAGTTTGAGTGTTGGTTTTAGCCTTATCATTATTGTTCTCGGTATTTTATTATTGTGCAAGTTTAATTTGGTAGATTAAATGTGTATTAATTTATATATTTAATTAATTGAGTTATTGTTGTGAAGGCTTTAGAATAAATAAATAAATTAATTTAATTTAGTTATGTTGTTGAGTAATTTTTATTATTATAAATAAATGGTAATTAAATAAATAAGAGTATTGGTTGCAATTAGTAAATTATTTTATTTTATTTAAATGCATGTGGTTGGAAAATATCTTTGGTTGTTGAGGGAAAAGATATTTTGTTGGGATAACTGTGAGTTAGAAAATTGTTATCTTATTGTTGAAAATTGATTCTCGGAGGAAAATATTGAAAAAAGTGAAGAAAGTTGTTTCACGAGAGTTTTGGGTGTGGATTGTTAAAAATTGGAGAGGAAATTGTGGATCTCTTTGAGGAATTTGTTATAGAATTTTGGCTATAGAATTCTTGGTTGTGTATTGTTGTGTTTTCTGGAAAGAGGCAATTGCATTGGAGGAAGCTTTGGCTACTTTGGAAAATTGAAGCTACAGAGAAGCTCGACAGCATTTCTTGAGGCAACATTCTTCTAGAACAGGTTCCTTTACTGTTTTTGTGAATTAAGAATTGAAAATTTGTCTATTTTATTGTAATACAATTTGGAAAATGATAGGAAAGGATTTACTATACTGTAGAAGTTCTCATTACTTTCTATTTAAAAATATTGCTTGAAAGAGGAACTTCTGTAGAAAACAATTAAAAATCCCTTGTGTTGTTTGTTCATTCGAAATAAATTGATACAAAAGAAAATTTAGATATCTTCAGAAAACCTTCATTCTATTTTGTTCTCCCTATTCTTTTTGGTTATTTGAGAAAAATGAAATTTCTAAGCGTTTTGTAGAAAATTTCCTTTGTGAAAAAAAAGTTAATTGCTCAACTTGAACTTGTGATTAGATTAATTGCATATATATATGTGTGTATATATTAAAATATATATATGCATACATACATACATATATATATTATATAAATATTTTTTGTTAATTAAATAACACTTTGAATTTATTGGAGGGCAAATTCACAGAGTTTTCGTACAACAGAAATTCATCATAGTAGATTTTAAAAAAAATATATATATGTTAGTGATTGGGGGCTAGGGGTTGAAACCCCTAGCCACACCCATACAGGGGTGCATTGTTGTGTGCAGCACTCCCCACACCCGTGTGGGGGAAGTGTTTCCCACAGGGAGTGAAGCCCTGCATGGGAAGGCCATGGCCAGGGAAGTGCCCTTTGCGTGCGTGTTTATTATGTTGTGTTTTGTTTTACTATTAGGATTTTGATTTATCATATATATTATATATGATATATATGTTATATATAATATATATTATATATAATATATGTATTTAAAGTTACATGCATTTTATATTATTTATAAATAATATGTTTATTATATTTATATGTATAGTTGTATAGTTGTATATATATATATTTATATATATATATATATTTAAACAT
The DNA here is from genome assembly GCA_007258455.2 of Sequoia sempervirens. Lineage (NCBI taxonomy): Eukaryota > Viridiplantae > Streptophyta > Pinopsida > Cupressales > Cupressaceae > Sequoia > Sequoia sempervirens. The sequence continues at coordinate 77,250 of VDFB02180222.1, forward strand.
AGTTATTTAAATTCTTTATTCTTAAGATAGTAAATGATTTACTTTAATGAAATATTAAATGGTTAAGTGCATGCAAGAACCAGTTGTTATTTTATAATAAAGTGATTTTATTAGTAAGATTGGGATTTGTTTTATCTATATTTGTTGATTTCGAAACTGAACTTTTGTTTTAAATCGTTATGGATTTACTAAATGGAATTATATTTAAATGGTACATTTTAATAGGCAAAATTGATTGTAATGGATTTAGGAGATGCAAATGATAGCATTTGTTAATTTCTTAGTGTTGTGTTTATTAAAGCACGTGTTTTTTGTAATTGTGTATTGGGGGAAAAGTAATTGTTATTGCGAGAATCTAAGTCTTCTAGAGTTGTATTTTGTGAAAAGGATTTGTTGTAACTTTAGTTCACCCTTTGAGATTTCTTGGGTAGTGCACATATTGGGTTTCAGTATTGGACATCTATAGAGATGTGTTACCTTTTGAGGTGTATTGGTTATTGTTGTCAGTTCTTAGTGCATTGTCTACTCTTGCCAGGTAGTTTGAGTTATGTGTTTTCGATAGGGGAGTGGCTTTCAGCGAGGGTCGAGACACAAAGTGGTCCCAGGACAACTCATGTGGAAGTCAGTATAATCAAGTGGGAATTAAATAATCTATTAGCTTAAGACATTTAACAAGATAATTAGCCTCACTCATTGGCTCAAGGGCTTGTATGAGACTTGAGCTAAGTTGGGAAGGCCTGGAATGGCTAGATCATTATCTTGTCTTCTCGAAAGATAATCAATTCCATACTGGTGTACATCTGGGGCCAGAATCATGAGAGGTTACCAGGATAACCCTAGAGGGGGGTCGAGACCTAAGAAGATCTCCTTTCGACAACCAATGAAACCTTTGTGATGACACTCCTCCTATGGCAATAGTTGGTTTATTGTATTGTGTTTGTACTTGATTATGTGATTCTGGAAGGAACGTGACCATTGTCCTTCTTACTTGTACTATGATTATTTTTTTTATGGCATGTGTCTAGAGGTAGTAGGATTGTCTCGGTTACCTTTTACTATCTCCTAGTATGGGGGCTAGGACTATAGGTACCATATGGTTGGGTGGTGTGCTTCTTACTCTATTGAGTTTCTCTTCCTGTTCATGATGGCGGGATCTTCTTGTTCGAGGAGCTCGTGTAGTTCTCTGGAGTTGTTCTTCTCTTTCTTCATTGTAACTATGGATCATTATGTATAATTGTAGTACCTCATTTGTATCGAGGTGAACCTTTGTGATGTAATTGTAATAATATTTGTGATCTGGGTATGTGCAGGATCATGATGGTCCAAAAAGTGGCAATATGATGGGTATGTGGCTAATGACTATTTTTTACCCAAAATTGATGAGACGAAAAGGGTTTTCAAAGGAGATTCTCAATTTTCCACTGATATAAATTATGCTTTACTTTGAATTTAACAAGTAATTGTTATTTATTTTCTATTCAAATTACGACTAAAGTCTTGATTGATAGGTTGATTGAAAAGCATCTATAGCTTTCAAAGGATATCATTTTTTTGAATCCAAAACATGCATCACATTTTATGCTTCACATGCTATAGGATTAAAAAAGAAAAATTGAATTTCATGAAGTTTTGACCAAGTTAAGGTGGTCGACATACTAGTTTTTATATTTTTAAAAAAATTATATATAAAAATTCATAATTAATTGTTTCCTTGAAAAAATTATAAAAAAATATGCATCACATTGAGGCATGAGTCCTCTACTTATATCTAAAATATTATAAAAAATATTATCATTTTATTGTGGTTAGGTGTAGGATAGACACCTACTTTTTATTTTTTTCCCTAAAATTTAAGTACCATTGCATTGAAATTTTAAATTTTCACCAAATAGATTTTTTAAAAACCTAGTAGTTTAGAAACTACATTCAATTTGCTATAGATTCTATTCTTACATGTTTTTGAAATAATATAGATAACTTATTCAAATTTTTATGTCAAGTTGCCTAACTCTAATTTTTTTGCCACTTAAGGGCCTATTTTTTCCATGATGATATTGCACATACCCATCTATTCATTATTGGATTTAATGATGTATTGAATGTTATGTGGTGTTGTATATGTGGAAATATGTTCTTTACATTCTATGAGTTAGAATTATCTTGCAATGGATTAAGGCTTTGATTTATGTTGTATCTTGAGTTTAATGTTCATATGCTATGGTTGGTTTAACTTTTTTCGTAATGGTATTCACATGTAGACGATTTGCGTGGCCTAGAGGATGTATGTGGTTAGAGTAGGATACTTTACTCATCTTTTTATACTTTTTTAGGAAAATAATTAGTTGTGCTTCCGTAGTGTTGCATCATCCTCTAGGTTGTGAGACAGGGTTTTACAAACTGGCAAGAAATTGCATCATTTTCCCAGTTCAATGCATCTGTTGTATTTTTTAGCACATTTGTGCAATCTTTTAGCACATAAAAAATGTTGTTATAGTGCATCTATGCAATCTTTCATTCTCTATTCCAGTGCATGCAGTCAATCTTATAGTGCATCTAAGCATTATTCCAATGCATTTACCCTCTGTTATAGCGCATACACTACATATGTTAGCACATTGAACCTCTATTCTAGCACATCTAGGAAATCTTATAGTGCATTTGTTCAATTTTATGGCATATCCATCATCTATTTTAGTGCATCCAGGCTTTATTTTAGTGCATCCATTAAATGCAAAACCCGAGAGTTAAATCTATCCCTTATTTTATAGTTTGAACTAGAATTCAAAATCCTTTTCATTCTAGAGTCATTCCTTAGGTACAACAGAGTTTAAACTTGTTAAAATTGACCTCTACAAGTGGAATTCTCCAACCTAAACCAATATCTAACATCTCAAAGTGTCAAAATCATCAACCTTATCAAACCTTTTATTATTAAGCCTAGTTTCATCATCAGGACTTGTCATCCTTTCATCACGAAATGAAGCTATATAGTCAAATAAAACTTAGTCTCATTAGAATTTTTCATTCAGTTTGTCTTAGCTATAATCCTTGGCACTCTTCCAAATAAAGTTAAAAGTTTAGTCCAACTATAACACTTGTATGCCCATTTTAAAAAGATCCCAAAAAACACAAACTCAAAGAACTGGAAATTAAAACTCAAAACACCATGGCTGAAATAGATGAGGATCAATTGAATGTTTTAACTCAACAGATGAAAAACATTCAACAACAACTCCAATAAATACAAAGAGAAACCATAGAGAGATATTTTCTAGCAAACATTTTTTCTTATTCCTCTAACAAAAATCTAGACATGACACCTTCACCAACAACTACATCATCCAAGTTCAATTTCTTTAAATTCTTGAAAATTTTAAATGAGAAGCCCAAATATTAGTCATCAAACACAAATGATATTGAACAATCTTACCACATCCTGCATCTAGCTTCACCTCCCATAAGCCAAAATATACATCATGATTCTTTCACCCAAGTTAACGATTCCATCCAACCACCTTCTTCTATCATATCTTCTACATCCAGTGATTCATGTCAATCTCTTAGTGCAAACCATGCTATCATAGACTCCTCTACACCTCAAGATCAAAACATTCTTTCCACTTCATCCAATCATACCAAAATTCCACAAGTTCTTCCAATCTTTGACCAAGACAAAATCTCTCAAGAATTCTATGATGATCCCCTCCTTTCACTTTTCATCGACAATGACTCCTTTCCATCTCAAGAGAAAAGTATCCTTCTGAGTTCTTCTTCCACCCCATCTAATGAATTCATACCATCTCATGATTCTATTGCATCCTAAGAGCATGATAATTATTTCATCCTATCTAATGATGTCCTATCACCTAATGATCAAGATATTCTTTCTAAAAAATCTCATGATTCCCTTCCTTATAAAGATCAAGATATGCTTCCATTTGAGGATATCCCTTCATTTCATGAGGATGTTCATCCTTCTCAAGATCAATATATTCCTTTCACACCACTACATGATGATTTTACACCTAATAAAGAGCAAGCTATTGTATCTCTTACACCTCATGATCCTTTTCCAAGTCAAGATCAAAGTACTCCATCACCCCCATGTCAAGATCCTATCACACCTATACTAGCTATCCATGAACTCTACACCTATAAATTGGGATCCTCCACCTTCATCCACTCCAATTTACATACAACACCTATCCTTTCATCCATATCATATCCTCCCCAAAATGGACTTGCATCTTGTTTCACAAAGAACACATATCCCATTGGTAAACGAATGTGTCAAAGTATGAACTACAAAGGAAAAGGATTAGGCCTTCATGAACAAGGTATCCTGGAACCCCTTTCTATCCAACAAAATCCATATTATCACAAACTTGGTTATATACCTAAGTATCCTAGTCCATCAAACCTACCATCTATCTTAGGTCCTCATCCTAATCCACCAAACCTTCCATCTATCCTAGGTGCTCATCCTAGTCCATCAAACCTTCCCTCTATCCTAGGTCCATATCCTATTCCTCAAGAACAACAAAGGCACACATCCTTGATTCCCTTTCAAAATTCTACCTACACTCACTCATCCATAATACCTCCATACCATTCATCTCAATCCACATCTCCTATTTCTCTTGGAAGCAATTTGGGTGCCAAATGTCAAAAGCTTCTATATCAATATCCACATGTATCAAAGGATCAACATGTCTCCTTGAAGAGACATACAAAAATAAAAGAAAGGTTCATAAATCAAAATAAAATTTCAAAAAGCCACAAAGGCCCATCAAAGTAAAAATAAAAATTTCCAAGGCCACAAAGGCCCATAAATCAAAAATAAAAATCTCAAAGGCCACAAAGGCCACAAAGTAAAAATCAAAGTCAAAAGTCATGTGGATTCCAAAAAGTCTCATAGAAGCACTAAAATCTAAACTGGCATCCAAATTTGCTAATCCAAAAGTTTCCTCCAATTTGTCATCTAAAAACCTATCTCCTTCCAAATCCATTTTTCCTCCATCACTCCACCATCCTTGAAGGTGTGTGCCAATGTTGACCTTAAAATCCTTCCCATCTATCCATTGAAAAGTCTTCCCACTTACTATCCATTATCCAACATTCATCCCCCATTATTCTCCTTTAATCCAAACATTTGGATAAGTCCTTAGTTCTTCCATCATACCTTTAATAGGCCAACATTTATGAGTCTAATTCCCATTTACCATGGTTTACTAAAGGGATATTTGGTCGTGAAACTTGATGCTTAAGTCCTTCCTCCACCTCCCTATCATCCATATCCTATTTTCTATATTCCTCTCGCACTCTACACTTGGGGGGGCAAGTTTCATCCATCTTATCATTCCTTACATTTCACCTTTGATCTTGACAAGGTTAAGGATCTCCTTGAACATCATATATGCTATCCTATACACTTTATCCGTATCTTTTGTATCATATCTTTCATCTTATCCATATTCCATCATTCTTACTAGATACATCATTTCTTCTTGTCCTTGGTCTTAATGAGGAATATGGGAAAAATACTTGGGCCTTGTGTTTGTATCCTATCTAGTTGATCTTGACCATCCCATTCACTATTTGTATCCTCTCTTTCTTCTATTCCATATCTCCTAGCTTATCAAAATCCATGTCATCATGTCCCTTTGCAACCTTGAATCTTATGATGTAAATCATATTTGATCCTAGATGCAAAACATTTATCAAATCATCATATCTTTTGTCAATCAATCATCAACAATCATCAATCTTATTGTACTTAGAGGAAATTAGTGATCCTAAGTACTTATTATCATCATGCCTTATGGAATCAATCATTCTTGACATCTTAATCAATCAACCATTATAATCTTTTGATAAGAGATATGTTGTTAGTGTGACATGTTTTGCGGTGAATATTTCATTTTGATCTATCATTTATCCATGGTTGCATTACCTCTTTTGTGGGGCATCTTGTTCCTTCAACCAGTCGTATTTAAAACCTAAAAAATTGCAATAAAAACAAGTAGTGAAAACTTGGCAATAGGTGCTATTTGTGATAGGTTATCTTTTCCATCTATTTGAGCATGTCAACTATTCACTTTCACCATTTTCTTTTTCCATCCATCTGCCTATCCTCATAAAGCACCATGTACATATCCTAGCATCGCAGTCGTGTCTCACCCTAAACTAGGGGAAAAATTCTAAACTCACTGGGGGCAAATAAACTTTGAGCTTGAACCAATTGACAAATATCAGTAGTACAACACAACCCAAAACAATGATCATAGTGCAACTCAACATTGAACATCAAATCACATAGACATGAACACATCAACCATCCAAATCAAACAACCAAATCAATCAAATAAAAAGAAAACTTCAAATGGATGATATTCTTCCGAATCATGGGTTTATCACATCACACTTGAATGTTCAAATGTTATACTTTGATTTTTGTTATCATATCTCTGGAGCACCTGATGATGTATTGAACTAGAGGAGCCAGGAAGGAGTATGATTTTTCTTTGTCTATTGTTTGTGAGTTGACCATTATTACTATGCAAATTGTTGTGGGAAGTGCTCTACAAAGTATCACTAATGACATTCAGAATTTATATAGGAAAACAATTAACTCTTGTCTATTTTGCTCACGCAATACTCAGGTAATCTCGGTTTAATTATACTTAGATTCTTGTGTTAACTTGCACTATCAAATATTATGGAAGTAGTACTCAGGTCATCATGGTCTAAATTATACCATTGATGTTTGTACTCAATTCCAACATTTTAAAGACTCAATGATGATAAAAAGCATGACAAATCAGTTGTTACAATGATAATGTTTGCATGTTAGGACTACATAGTTAGGTTGCATCCATGTCGGTTTGCATTTGTATCTATAGGGTTTCCAAAGCTGCAACAATTTTACAATGATGTTATCTCTAACACTAATGGATTGAGTCCACTTGGCATTAAACAAAAAAAACACCATTTTCATATAATTTCACATCAGTTGCATTATCATTTGCATCAATTAGAAATCATTCTCACACATTATCACATTAGTTCCATCATTATTTGTATACATTAGAAATCATTACCATATCACATGTACAATATCACATCATTCATCCATCCATGTATTACATTAATATTTGCATCAGAAAATGCACAAAGAAGTTCATTCCATCTCACTTGCATAATCAAAATCATCTCATTCATTATTAATGGATTAATAAAATGGTCCATTAAGAAGATTGAAAGACATATCCAACAGAGTAAGAACAAAAACGTCTCTATTAAATTAATAGGGGCATAATTGAACTTGATGCATCATTGAAATAATTTATTCCTTTAATAAAATAGATCTTGGATTCAATTAAGACATATCCATCAGAGTAAGATTTCCAAGAAGAAAAATTTGCTAAAGAACATGAATGGATAATAAAGTATATAATGCCTTTGTTATGAACATCTAAAACAAGTAGTGAAGATGAATTTTTTATTAGTCAAATCCAAGAATGATAAAGAACTAACTAGATATAAACATCATACATCATTTGCATAATCAAATCCATCATCCATCAAGCATATCAAGTCATCAACCATGCATTATCATATCATCATTGCATAATCATCACGATCATTATCATCTAAACCTCATAAACATATAGAACTAGGCACCATCATATGATCATACATTCATTCATTCATTCATTACATCATTTATTTGCATGAGAAAAGTACAAAAACATAAAATACATCACATTTCATTGGAATAATAGGATCGATCACATACATCATATAGAAATCATTCACAAAGCATCATAGAATCATAACCCATCAGATGCATCATCATTTTCATCTATAGCATATCATATCACATCAAGCATCATAGAGAAAAAAATAAAATGCATCCATCATAATCATGATGATCATCATCATATAAACATCATAAACACATATAGGCACATAGATCAGTCATCATCATCTGCTGCATATGATATAAACCTATAAATAATAATGTCAAGTGTACAATGATATCCAAACATGGAGAGATACATCAACAAGGTGGGAGAAATCACAAAATCTCTAACTGAATAAGTGTATACATGAAGTATTAGTACATCATCAAGTCTCAATACATTAATCAATCATATATTAGGGCATATCAATCAAAGATGATAAACCACATCAACTGATAATATCTAAATCAGCCTACACTAGATGCCAAATCAAGTCCCATGTCTTTAGGAAGTATTCCCTAGACTAAAGTGTAGACATGTAAAATATACTTATTGCATTGCAAATCTGATCCTGACCACTAACACAGTTTCATCCTAAATCATCCCTCAGTCTAACCATTTAATCGAACACCTTTATTTGATTAAATTCATCAATGTTCCTCTCTTAATTAAATAAATCATTTATCTAATTAAGTCATCCTTTCTTGTTAATTAAATCAATCAGTCTGATATAATTATCCCTATTTAATTAAATAATCAATTTTATTTGATTAAATCCTTAAATTCATCTTATTAAATTAAATAAATTAAGAACTTATTTGATTTAATTGAGCATCATCTCCTTGGTGAAATAAAATAAAAATCTTTATTTAACCCTAAAATCATATTCTTCTCATATTTTGGTTTAAATCAATCCATAAATCTAAATCAATATGTCACATCATTCTAATCTCTCATTAAATTAATTAACCTTGATTAATTTAATCTCTTCTCATGTCCAATCCTCTAGATTTTGCAACTTGCACAAGAAAATAGATTTAATTCATTTATTAAATCTCTATTTTCTCTCAAATGGCATAATAAAGGAATATTCCTCAAATTTGAATTCAAAATCCAAGTGGACTTTACCCTTCCAACAAGGAATTTACTCCACCTAAAATTTCCTTTTCCTTAAGCAAGTGGCATTCAATGCACCTTCTTTCCCTCTTACATGTCATTTCAACAATTTTAAAATTCAAATATATGCATTTATTGACACATTCTTCAAAACTTGCACATCCTCCATCCATTCACATGTTGACAAGTGGAAATTTGTCATTGGTTGATTCTTAGTCCCACATTACTCCATTTTGGACATCCATAACTTGAGTAAACATACTATACTCAAATTCATAGCAACCTTCATAAAATTTATCCAAGCATAGTTAGGCTTTTTGCAGGTTTTCAACATGGAGCTCCATTGAAGTCATCACCACAAGCATGCATATTTCATCAATCATCTTCATCACATCATTGGAGTTGGGAAAGGGCCAATTTTCACATCAAATTGGCACCAACTCCCTCAAGAGATCAAGAGTTTGCTTTGTTTTAGAATATGATTTGAGATTTTAGCTTTAAGTTTGTTGTGTTCTTCATGTTATTCCTTTTCTCTTACATTCAAATGGATTTCTTGAGGAATCTCTATTCTAACTTGCATTTTACCTTATTAATGTGTTGTTTATTGTGTTCTTCCAGGTATAGGATCTAGGTTCACATTTTGGCACTAGAAGGAGGGAAAACCAGGAGATCAAATCATATTTTTTGAGAAAATTCCATGTTTTTGTGTGTTTACAGAAAACTCCACCACTGAAAGCTCATTGTTGCTATTTAGCACCATTGAGAACTTAGCATCGCCATACAAAACCACTGCAAAGTTCAAGCTACCATGCTCCAGACATCCCACCTAGAATTCAAATTTTCAAACAAAACTGTTTACTCTTTCTGACTCGCTGGAATCTTTTCAAAACCCAAATTGCACCGTTGATCAAAATAGTGATGCCTTCATGCTCACTGGTTTGGCTGCAAAGTGATGTTGACTAGTAAGTGGTGCTATACAACACCGCTAGTGACTTCAAACTACAACGCCTTCACGGATTGCACCGCTAGAGGGAAGTAAAAGTGAAATTTATTTCTAACATGTGCTTTTTATCAAATTCTGGCTACTTGGCATGTTTTATGCTTTTTGGATCTTTTTTTTTGCAGAATCTAACTAATTTTCTTGCAAGTTCAATTGGTCAAAGGTGAAGAGGAAAATAAGCATGATGACCTCATCTCATGATACCAAGATTTTTTAAACACTCTAGTGTTTGTTCAACACTCTTAGAGGATTCACTATTCCTCTAAAGGAAAAATTTGCTATCTTTCACACAAAGGACTTACTAGTTTCATTTTGGACTGAAAAAAAACTTTTTAAATTCTTATTACAAAAGGAGCTTAAAATGAACTTTAGGATACAAACTCACTAGATTTTGTTTGGGGCTAGTAATTGAACAAGGAAAATTCTCACACTTCATTTGGTGCTATAAAAATAAATCATTATTACTTTTGTTGGATTAAAAAGAACATGTGCAATTTTTCTTTGTGATTACTTACTTAAACTAACACCATTGAAAACACATATGTGCTTCTCTTGCACCTCACGATGATCTTGAGAATCAAAAGAACTTTTAATGGTCTTAGGGTGGGATAAAGTGATCACCTCCACATTTCATTTTGGGATCAAGGTTGAACAAAACATTGTGCGAGTGTGAGTAATTCTATTGCATGTGTTCTTCCTTTGTTTCTAAATGAAGGTTGATCGAATTATGAATACATTTACTTGCTATTGTTTATGTTAGAGGGTGTGCCTTGGGGAAAAGTACTCACCCAAGGGAATGACTCAACCAGTAACACTCTAAAACCAAGATTATTTATAGGGGGGATATAAATGTGGGTATTGGAATAAACACTAGTATCACACGGTTGGCTCCAATGAGAAGGGAAGCAATGGTCTCTCATCATGTTGGGCCAACTCCTACGAACGAAAAAGTTTGAATTAAAACCCTTGTTGTAGGAAGGCCAAAATCCTTATCTATTTGTTGGTGCAAGAACTATCATTCTGAAGCCACCCCACACTTTTATGGTCTTAAGTAGAAATTGAAAACATGCGATGGGAGTTTCATGGGTGTTAATTCTTCTAGCTTCCTTGTATAAGTGAGTGTCATGGGGGGGAGACAGTGGGGTCACACATCTAACCATTCGCTAAAGATAAGCGTAGCTAGATTTGTCCAAGTGGGGACTTAAAAAATATTGTCTTTCATATCCATAAGGTTGTGATTGTTCTTAGTTACGAAACACTTTTCTTGTTTGAAAACATTTGGAAAACAAACATTTAACATCATCAAAAAGATTTCAAATCCTTTAGGAGGCAAATAAAATTTACCAAATTCATGTGTTATTGCTTTCCCTTGGGATTTTATCCTTATAGGTTTCTAAACACTTGGATTTACATCTCAATTTGCCTACTAAAGTTAAACAATAGCTAACTCTTGCCTTGATTTCATCAAAATTCCACATAACATACCTTGTGGGATCTGAAGAAATTTGGACATTGGACATCTAGTTTGGAAAACTAACCAAAGGAGTGTTTGTGGTAAAACAAAATCACTAAGAAAAGATAACAAAATTTTCTCTCACACATGTGCTAGTTCCTCATGATTTCCAAGAAAGTCAAAATCCGAAAAAAAGTCCTTGAGAAAAAGTTCAAAATTTAGGAGTCACACTCGAAAGGTCATCAATAAATACATTAGGAAATGCAATCAAAAGCAACATATCAAAATAAGAAAAAAATTCACAAGGTTCTATAGACTCGTTGCTTTGAACAATCTAGAAATGTATGATCAATTTGAGCCACTTCTCAGTTATAGAGGTCCTTAGAAGTATTGTATGTTCTTCAATACTGAGGTCTAGTAAAAAAGTGTCTTTTTAGGTACATTCTAGGATCAAAGTCAAAAAAATTTCATCCATCCTTAAACATCAAACCAAAATCACCTCACCATTATCTTTTGAAAAAATGTTGAAATTATCCTCCATGCTAGGCTTTTTTGGAAAGAATCAAAATCATCAAGCAAAATCCTTGAAATCTCTAAATCAAAACATCAAATCATCTTTGGATAGGTATGTGTAGATGTATCCTTTTGCATATGCTTAGTCAAAATATCAAACCATCTTGTTTAGCTAGCTATATTTGGATGCATCCTTCTTCGTATGCTTGGTTAAATTATCATCTTGTTTGAATAGGTGTAGATAGATGCATCCTTCTCCCTAAACACATTCAAATTATCATCCTTTGATCAAATCTATCCCTTAGATAATCATCCAACATCTTAGGGTCTATTTGTTCATAAATCCAAAAGAAAACCTAAAATCAAATCAAGCTCAATCCAAAAAATCCTAAAAAGTCCAGCACCCCCCAAGATTTATCAAAAGTTAAAAACATCCACATCATCCATCTTTTACATCATCCCCATCATATCACCTTTGATCGTTGAAAAACATCCTAAATTTTATCTTTTTGTGCCTAGGGTTAGATCAATCCAAAATAATTAGAGATTCATCACCCATATTCTTCAAAATTGATCCCTATTTTATGGTGCAAACTAGATCTCAACACAAGAGGAACATGGAAGCCAACAAAGAAGCATCCACTACAAGTGACCTAAGTCAAACAAATCTCGCTGAATCAAGTAATCCTCTAATCAACTTTCCTACATCACAAAAACCTCAAGAGGATGTAGGCGATCATACCAATAATCCCTTTGGAATGTCACATGAAAAAATCACCAAAATGATTCAAAATCTGGAGAACCATAAGATTATCAATATCATGATGAGACTCAACCTGTCACTATACATGCTCGAATTAGCAAAGAAAGGGGCTAAACTACCTTATGATTTTGATGTGATTTCTATAGTGGAACCATCCTTAGAGGTCATGCCTCCAATTTCATCCACACTCCCCATCTCATCTACACCCCCATCCCAAAGTATCACTCAAAACATCCCACAAATCACAACATCCATTGCTCGAACTCAACCTAGTGTTAACAAGAGAAGCACATTCCTTAGTGCCATACAAACACACCCCCTTGTCAATGATCAAGACTTGGATGCAAACAAAATTTTGGGGAAAAATGTACCCCACAATCCATTACATAAATGTGTTCCTATCACTTTCCATGATCCCAATGATCCATCATCATCATCCTTCCGTACAACACCCCAAACCTCTCTCCCCATAACCTCGCAAGGAGAGGGTGACATGTTCAAACCAGGGGGAATTTTTGACACCACACCATTTCCTCAAGAGATCACATCCCTCACGTTTTCACCACTTCCACCATTTCCAACATCATCCGCACCACTTCTTGGCTTAGGACTTCCACCTTTACCAAATATCAATCAAAATCAAACCAACATCCTGAACATCAATCAAAGCATCATTCCAAATTCTCAAAACTTGTCATTAACATCGCAACAACAAATGAAAACTACACAAGCAATCACCACATCATCACCCACCCCCCTAACATCTCAAAACATGGTCTCTCAAGGACCAACCACATTGATCGCACCATCCACCACTCAAACCTCAATCACTAACACGACAATGCCGCTCATCACCACAAAAAACACCATTTTGAATCCACCACCACCAAGCACCAACACATCAAGCCAATATAGTATGGTGTTACAAGCAACTCAACAAGCTACCTATCAAAAGGCATTCTTGCAAGTATAAAAATAACAAGCCGCACAACTAGTTGCTCAACAAGCCACGCAAGCTACTCAAGTTACCCAAATTGCATTACAAGCATAATAGGCTGCCCAAGCCCAAATCTTATTGCAAAAAAAACAACAACAAGTGGCACAATCTCAAGCTCAAGCCTAGGCACAAACTCAAGCTGCACAAGCACAAGCACAAGCTCAAGGTCAAGCCCAATATCAAGCGCAACAAGCACAAGAACAAGCATAGTATCTTACACAACAACACACCATGCAACAACAAGCATATCAAAAAATGATAAAGCAATATCAAGAACAATAGAAAGTATCTCAACTAGCAGCTCAACAACAAGTGTTGTTGGCACAACAACAACAAGCTCAGCAACAGGTAGTCCTAGCACAATAGCAACAAGACCAACAACAAGCGTTGTTGATATAGTAGCAAGAAAAAGCATGCATGGCTCAACAGAATGTGAAAATCCGACCAATCAACACATCAACCAATCCACCCATCACACCCACAAGTGAACCACCTCAGAACACTTTCATCCCACCTAATCTACAAAAGATGTCACAACACAAATTAAAATACTCTCACAACAAGTGCTCAATCTTCAATCAGGGCAAACAACGAAAACATCTAGCAACTTGTGTCCTTATACTTTTGACAGGATCCTTGTGATGAAACCATTCCCAAAGGGATTTGAGTTCCCCAAGTTTGATAAGTACCGTGGGAGGGGAAACCTTGAACATCACATTAGGGAATTCCAGGTTCATTGCATGGAAGTCGTGTATGATGATACCTATCTGATGCGGCTATTTCCTAGGACCTTAGTTGGCCATGCCATGGAATGGTTCTCTCGCCTACCTATAGGCATCAAAATGTTCCAAGAAATCATAGACACATTCATCAAAAACTACGCATGCAATATCGCCATGGATGTCAGTCTAGAGGAACTATTGGCTCTAAAACAAGGTAAGAATGAATCATTTTCCTCATTCCTACAATGATGGTGATCTAAGGCCAATTGGAGAAAATGGGTCATGCCCAAGGAACAACAAGTGTGTACTATCATATCCATCCTTGATAGCCTCTTGGAATTCCACCTCAAGGTCCAAGGGATCATCACATATGATTAGTTGATTTCCAAGGCGCTTAGCATCGAATGAGCCCTTATGACACAACCTAGAGGATAAAATTCATATCCCAAACAATAGAACAATCACCCATCTACAAGCTACAATGACAAACCTTGCACATGGGTAAGAAACAAAAAATTTACCAGTGACAGTGTCGTCGATTACAAAGTTTTCATCAGTGCCCCTTGTCAAAACACACCCGCACCACAACAACAAATCTAAAACCATCATCAAAATAACCATCCAATGAACACAACAACACAACAACCAAACAATCAAATGATCAATAATGCCAATGATCAAAGGGGACCACCCCAGTGAAACAAGAACTTCACCAAGCAGAAGTACACCACCCTTGGGGAACCACTTGAAGTCATCATGAAGAAACTAATAAACAAGAACCTCATCAAGATTCCCACCTATGAGAACTACCAAGAACCAGATGTAAAACCTCCTTGGTATAATGAAAATTAGCTCTGCAACTTCCATAAAATCAAAGGACACACCAGTAAC
The DNA here is from genome assembly GCA_007258455.2 of Sequoia sempervirens. Taxonomy (NCBI): domain Eukaryota; kingdom Viridiplantae; phylum Streptophyta; class Pinopsida; order Cupressales; family Cupressaceae; genus Sequoia; species Sequoia sempervirens. The sequence goes on from VDFB02180222.1 coordinate 92,450, forward strand.
AGTTGCATGAGGTTAAAGAACATAGTCCAAGATCTTATTGATCAAAAAATCATAAATGTGGAACAACCAATAGGAAATCAGAATCTCAAAATATACATGAATCTGATGCCTAACCATAAGGGAAACAATAACACTAATAAGGGGAAAGGTACCTTCAAGAACATGAATCATGTGTATGACCATGTTGTTGCATCCCTAGATGACTATTGCGCTACCATCACCATCAAAGGAGCCCATACCGATTGTGGAGTCACCACAAGAGGAAACAAAGTTACCATCGCAAGATCATCCCAGCCAAACAGAGTCCCTACACCCAGATCTGTTCCCAATGGTTACAACATACTTAATCAGCTAAAAAGAACCCTGGCACAAATTTCCATAATCCCATCCACCCACAAGAAAAATCCTTGAGGAAGCATTGGCTTCATCCACCGTTCCCACAGATCTTGATGCAAAAAAATTCCAAGCTATGGTTGAAAACATCATTACCCCAAATCTCCTTACATTCTCTGACCAAGATTTTCTCGCTCAACCATCTCACAACCATGCAATCCATTTAGAGGTCCTAGTGTAGAAAAATAAAGTCAAGCGAGTCTTGGTGGATGGAGGTGCATGCTTGAATATTTGTTCACTCAATCTCATTAAGAACCTAAAAATCTCAGAGGATTCCATCGACAAAGGAAAAGGTATTCCAATTAGAGCATATGATGATTAGGAAAGATTGTCCCAAGGCACAATCATAATCCCTATTAAAGTAGGGATAGCTATAATGGAAACCACCTGTCAGATCTTGGACCTCAACTTTCCTTATAACATTCTCCTAGGACGTCCATGGATTCATGCAATGCAAGTAGTAGCATCAACCTTCCATCAATGTGTCATATTTACATATAAAGAACAAGAGGTCACCATCCAAGGAGATCGTGAACCATTCTCCTATTGCAAAATCCTTGAGGAAAAATACTACAAAATATGTCAAGTACCTAAAAATGATGAAGGCCCATCAACATTGTACATTAATCCAACCACTTTGGCCTCCACTTCTACGACAGAGGCACCCATCATTCCCGCCATCCCCACCATCTCTGATATCAAATTCATCATCCAGTATAACAGTTGCGGAAATTATATGATTCCCAAAAATGCCTTTGTGGTAGGAGAGTTACCACAATCTCTTAGATCACGAGGACGTCCACAATTAAATCAAGCCTCCACTTCCCAAACATCCCTTGAATATCCCAACTTCAAAAGTTGGGGGGCTCTTGGAAAAGAATTCATAGAAGAGAACCCATCTCATCTCTTATACCAAGATAATAGACCAGCAGTTGATCTACCAATGGATGCAGAAGTAAAGGTTTGCAAATGATGCTCGTAATGGGCTATGAAAAAAACTAGAAACTGGGGAAAAATGACAATGGGCTTATAATACCCCTCATTCTTCAGATTCGAATGATAAATCTTGGCCTCGGATGTACCGCTTCGAGTATAACCATATGTGCACGAGGTCCCTTAGTTAAAGCAATCAAGATTTGTTGTGAACCAACAATAGCTGAGCTTTGCTTACTTGTATCCATTGCTTCGCATCTTAGATAATTTCACTTTTGATATAACTGATGTTTGTGATGAGGATCCCATAACCAACATAACTAGGCTCTTTGAGGATACCGCCCTCCTTATGATTAGCACCCTATCTTATGAGACTAAAAACTAAAACCATGAAATATGTCTAGTTTACCCACAACTCATCGATTATGACCAACGAGGACCACCAATTCTTGACACATTCAAAAATGATGAGGCACTCTCATAATTCATGGGACTATGGGATAACATTCCATATGGGGATCACAAAGCAGGATTCATCATTGAGCTAGATACATATGCCTATTATGCAGAAATGATTGAATCCCTCAGTTGCAAAGGTGAGAAATTAAGAATAATATCTAGTTCCTTGAGTGAAAACCACATTTTGGAAATCTCTAACATGGAAAAAGTAAAAAGTAAGGACATATCCAATGGTGAAAACCTCTCCGAGGTGCCTGAGGATGGGGGATTCAATCTACTTTTTAGAGCTCTTCATCAAGAAAAATGAGCAATCCTAGCAGAAAAGTGCAATCTAGTTGATCTAGGAACAAAGGAGACCCCGTACATCACATTCTATGTAAAATCATTACTATCAGAAGAACAAGAGCTCCTAGCAGCCTTCTTGAGAGAGAGACAAGTCAATTTTACATGGAGCTATGCAGACATGCCTGGATGTGATCCAAAGATTGTAGTACATCACCTAGTAGTATATCTTGAAGGAAAGCTTGTCCAACAAAAACTTAGGAAAATGCACCCTTAGAACACCTTACTAGTCAAAATGGAACTAAAGAAACTATTGGATGCAGGATTCATTTGACCAATTGACTACCAGAAATGGGTGTCAAATCTGGTTCCTATTTCAAAACTAGATGGGGGCATCATAATTTGCACAGATTTTAGGGACTTAAACAAAGCATGTCCAAAAGATGATTTCTTGTTGCCCAACATTGACATTATTGTAGAAATGATGATGGGGCATGAAATGCTTTCCTTGATGGATGGTTTCTTAGGATACAACTATATAATGATTGCTAAAGAAGATCAACACAAAACCACCTTCACTTGTCCATGGGGAACTTACTACTTGAATATGATGCCATTCGGCTTGAAGAATGCAGGAGCAATATACCAAAGAGCCATGAAATTAATCTTCCATGACATGATTCATAAATCTATCAAAGATTATGCCGATGACATACTATCCAAATCTAGAAAGAGGAAGGATCATATAGCAACCTTAAGTGCCATTTTTGATAGGCTGGAGAAATACAAGGTCCAATTAAATCCAAAGAAATGTGTCTTCGGCGTACAATCAGGAAAGTTGTTAGGATACATAGTGTCAATGAGAGGTATTGAGGTAGATCCAAAAAAAGTAAAAGCAATCCTTGAGATGGAGGCACCCAAAACATTGAAATGATTAAGAGGTCTCCAAGGTAGGCTTCAGTCCATCTGAAGGTTCATAGCATAGCTGGAAGATAAAAAAAATCCATACTCTCACTTACTTCACAAAGGAGTAGCATACAAGTGGGATGATAAGTGTGAAGAAGCCTTCAATAAGATTAGAGAATATTTTCTTACACCACCAGTCCTCATGCCACCGATCCTAAGAAATTCATTAATTCTCTATATTTCAGCAACAACAATAGCCCTTGGATCTCTCCTAGCTCAACACGGTGAAAATGGGACAGAAAGGGCCATATATTATATTAGTGGAACAATGGTGGGGCATGATATAAATTACTCATTCATTGAGAAAGCATGTCTAGCAGTAGTGTTTGTGTCATAGAAATTCAGACATTACATGTTGGCTCACAAAATAAAACTTATTGCCAAGATTGATTGCCTCAAGTACTTACTCTCAAAAGCAATGCTCAATGGAAGGATGGCTAAATGGGTCATGATACTATTAGAGTATGACATTGAATGTGTGGAGCAGAAAGTAATTAAAGGCCAAGTCATCATAGATTAGATTGTAGAAGCACCAATCTATTTAGAGAATCCTCTCATCTCAAAGTTTCCAAACGAATCCATCTTCAATCTCAACATAGCCAACCATTGGAAACTTTACTTTGATGGCCCATACATGCAACATGGATCAGGAGTCGGTGTCTTCTTTATCACTCCACAAGGAGACTTCATACCTAGATCCTATAAATTGGCATTCTCCTACACCAACAACATTGCAAAATACAAGGCTCTAACCATAGGTCTCAGAATAGCAGTGCAGTGGCACATCATGGCTCTCAGAGTATACGAAGACTCCTAATTGATAGTAAATCAAGTGAATGGTTAGTACTAGACTAAGGATGATAAGCTCACCCCATACAAGAAACTGGAGGATAATCTCAAAGAATCCTTCATCGAGATCACATTTGAGCAAATTCCTAGAGCAAACAATAGAGTTTAAGATGCCATGGAAATGATTGGATCCCTATTAGACATCCCTCACAATGTCCTAAAACATGAATTCTTAGTAGAGTAGCTTCTCGTGCCTGCATTCGAGGTACTAGAGTCAAATTTTTTGTATGAAATCGTTGGTCCTGGAGATCCCTTGTATCATGAAATGTATACCTACCTATGAATAGGTGTCTTACCTGCTGACTTACCCTCAAGCTTAAAAAAAACTTTTATTAAAAATTCCTCTAGGTTTCTCATCCTAGGAAATACCTTATATCATAGAAACATAGAGGGAACCTTATTACGCTACCTTAATATTGATAATGCCTTGACTACTTTAACTGAGGTGCATAACAACATCTATGGTTCACACTCAAGTGGAATGACCTTGGCCAAGAAACTATTGAGGATGGGGTATTATTGGCCCACTATGGAGAAAGAGGCACATGACTATGTCAGAAGGTGTCTACAATGTCAACAACATGGGGACCTCATCCATGCTCCAGCTCTAGAGGTCCATCCCATCATTACACCATGGCCCTTCTCACAGTGGGGGCTTGATCTCATCAAAAAAATAACTCCCACTTCATCTAATGGCCACAAGTTCATCATAACTGCCAATGATTACTTTACCAAGTGGGTCGAAGCCATACCAATGACCTATATAATGGGGAAGCAAATATCAAAGTTCATCCTGAACCATCTCATATGCCAGTACGATGTTCCCCAAGCTATTATCTTAGATAATGGAACACCATTCAAGAATCAAGATGTCTATGACTTGTGTGAAAAATTAAAAATCTAACATTGCTTCTCCACCCCATATTATCCCCAAGACAATGGCCAAGCAGAAGCCACAAATAAAACCATTTTAAAGATCCTCAAGAAAATAGTCAATGACGCAAGTCGTGACTGACATCTACAACTCAATCTTGCCCTCTAGGCCTATTGAACCAACATCCACACACCCACCAGTGCCACCCCATTCTCCCTAGTCTACGGATTAGAAGCTATACTTCCCATTAACATTGAGCTCCCGTCACTAAGAATATCACTGCAAAACCTCATCACGGATGAAGAATACTGAGTATCAAGATTGAATGAGCTAGAGCTATTCGATGAGCAATGTATAGATGCTTTAAATCATTTACAATTCTATCAAAACAGACTCAAGAGGAGCTATAAAAGGAAAATTAGAAGCAGGACTTTCCAAGTTGGAGAATTGGTACTAAAGGAGAATCAGAAGAACGTATTAAATCCAAACAACAAAGGGAAATTTGAACCCAATTGGTTAGGACCATTTGTTATCACAACAAGCCATAAGTCAAGGGAATATCAGTTATCAACACCTGAAGGGGAACCTCTGCAAGAACCCATGAATAGCTCCCATCTCAAAAAGTTTTATGCCTAAATCTTTCAAGGTATAGAACCAAAAAAATAAAAAATAAACAGAAAATATCTTGAAAAAATGGTTACCTTGGTGAAAACTTGGAAAATAGGTGTCTTGGTGACAACAAAAATAAAAAAAGCAAAAAAGCAAAAAATCCAAAAAAATCAAAGAAAGGATTGAAATCAGTAAAGAGAAAAATTGTCCTTTAGTGAAAACCACTTTGGTGGCACTTTGGGAAAGTACCTTGGTGAAAACCTAGTAAATAGGCGCCTTGTGTAAATAAGCACTTTCCATCCACTAGAATCTTCATGGCTTATTCGACATCATCCATCTTCCATCGCATTCCATATCTCCATCCATCACCCATCCATTGAACATCCACAACATAGCTTGGTCATGTGTTTGTATCATGATCCCTCCTAGTACTACTCAATCCATCCCCAAAGCTAGTTTGTCCTACCTTTATCAGAGTAGTCTATTGTATCATGCTAGGGGCATGTTCTCATTAGATTGGATTCATGTGTATTCTTGAAGTTTTAAAAATATAAAATCCAAAAACATTAGAAAACCAGAAAATCCAAAAACATCCAAATCATATCAAAATCCTAAAACAGGTCAAAAAGTCAAAAACATAGTCATCTTGTCGAACTATAGGTCTTTGAGCCTTGAGCATAGGAAAGGTTGATATTTGATCATCTCCCAAAACACTTAGGTCAGTCCTTTAGGAGTCCGTTATAATAAACTGACATTTCATCATGTATATCTTCATATGTAAATCAGTCAAGTCGTCAATCGAATTACATGGTCTCTATGTGTATAACGTAAGCAAGGATAATCTGTTGATTAGCCCCCGGGGCCCCTAGGATTGGTTCTTAGGTTAGTCTCTTGGTTAAAATCTCAAAAAACCCCAAAACATTCAAAAAATTCAAAAAATCAAAACATTTGAAAAATACCAAAAATAGCCTCAAAACATGTCAAAACTCCAAAAAATCCAAATATTTGAAAAAAATCCATTTGTCTCATCTTGCTTGCACCTGCAATAAACATCACTCATAATAAATCAATCATCATCCCCAACCTTTGGTGAAACAGTCAGAAACAAGTCTAGCAGGTTAAAAAGTAAAAACTCAAAACGTCAAAATCTCAAAATCTAGGTTAGTATGTAAACAAGTTGGTCAGATTTTTGTGTCAATAGCCTATCATCCAATCAATCCCATATCAAATTATCTGATATCATCAAGTCCTAGGATGCATCCTTCCTATGATGGACATCAACAGTAGACATCACCATAGTTTAGTCTTGGCTAGCAGTATTGAAGAACATCATCTTGTTTGTTTATTGTATCTTTGTCTTTTGATTTATCTTATTATGCTCATTCCAAGGACCTCTCAATGATGTCCCCAACGAAGGGATTTAGAGAGATAGGAATGGGGAAATGATCATTATATTTTTATCTATTTCACTTGTTGGACATTCTTGTAATATAACCTAGGCTAATACTTGCTTTATTTAGGTATGCATGAAGGGTGTTTTAGATATTTTGTTGACCACATAGGAAGGCTTTCCTTTCTATATTTTGGTCTGAGATGTTTGAAGTACCTGAAGTGTATCCTAGTAAGGTTTTTGTATGTCAAGTGTGAACAAGAGTACTCCTATCTGAGTGTCAAGTCAAATTCCATCACACTAATTACAACATCATCCTGGTTCTTAATAATTTGATGCATCATATTTATGTGTGTTATCAAACACAAGATAATTGGCCCTTTGAAAATCCAAACTCCATGATAGATGTTCATCATCATCATCTTTTTGTTGTTGTTGAAATCTCTTCTTTCTTCCATTCTTCTTGTTTTTCACGCTAACAAGGTACTATGATAGTTAATCACCACCATCATCCATCCTGCATCCACAAACTATCAGCACAATGCATATCATATAGAAAAAAAGATCATCTCATAACCATGTAATATAGATTTGTTATTCTGAGCATCTCATAAACATAGCATTACATACACATCTGTATATAACCACCTCTTACATAATTACAAAAAACATAAATAACCCATCATATCATCCATGGCATAATCATATAACCACCATCTCATCACATAAATAGATTAGGAATTTGCATCCATTTGCATAAAGCATCATCATAAATATGCATATCATCCATCATCCATTCATATCATATAGAATCTCATAAATCATCCCATATCATTATAAGCATCCAATGCATAATTAAACAAAGCATAATAGGTACATAAACATTATACACAATCCATCACATTAAGTGCATACATCTATCCATAAAATATAAAACATCTCATAAAAGCATTTATTATGCCATCACATATGTTCACATATCATTTTGCATATAAATCATCATCTCCATATTGTCTTGCATAACATATCACATCATATATAACATCACATCATAACATCGTCACAAGTTCCTATCATACATGGCAAGTCACATACATTCATATTTGCATAGCCACATATTATGATCATTAAATTCACATCATCATCACCATCATGACAGAAAAGAGATTGAAAAAGAAATCATTGCATAAATGATCACATTTGCATCAACATACATAAATCATCATATAAACATACATATCATCTATCATCCATCTATATCACATATCATATAAATCCATTTACATATAATATGTCATCATTCATCAGAAGCATAATATAGATCTGTTAGAGACATAACCATCACATAATGCATACACTATCAGAAAGAAATGCATCCATACATCCATCACATAATACCATAACATTATTATAGCATATAGAAATAGAACCATCAATAAAGGCATAATAAATAAATAGCACATGACACATCATATCAACATCATCATCTCATATATATCAACAGGTAATTGTCATAGTACAAAATAATTAGATCAATGTACATGTGTATATGTCAATAAGTACAAAAAGGCCCAACGGGCTATCAAAAAAGAGCCCATATGGCACAAAAGAATAATATCTTGATCAAAATGAGGTCTAACCCTCTTGTTTGTTGCCCTCTACTCTATCACCATGACCCTCTGCTAGTCTATGGATGGTCCATTCAGAGTAATCTAGGACCCATGCTACTCTAGGTATTTCCTAATGGTAAAGCAAATGATAATAATCTACCTCCCAGATGGTCTCCCTGTATGAACGAAGAGGCATTGTGCTGTGAGAGGAGGCTACCATACTCTCTAATTATTGTCTATGGCCCATCTCTATAGCCACTTGTAGCTCTGTGGCCTACCTCTATAACACTGCTTGTTCTCTCTTCCCATGAGCTTGGTCTCTCTCTACTATCAAGGCTTGGACCTAGGCCTGCAATTGTGCTATCATCCTGTACCTTAGATCCAGTTGACCTGATGGCTATCCTAGCAGAGGCTACACATGAGGCTGGTCTCCACCCTTGACTCATGGTGGTGTGGCAACCCAATCCTGGTGCCCATCATGTCCACCCGCTAGCCCCTAATCTCATTCCTGCACCTGTACATCAACACGAGGCTGATCCATCTGAACCTATGCTAGCTGGACCTATGTCGGCTAGACCTGTGCAGGCTAGTCCTGTGCTAGCTAGCTTGCTAGAGGACCATGACCTCCTCATCCTCGGTTTGCTCCCCCACCCCTGGATCTCCATCGAATGGAGGGTGCACCTAGAACTGTCAAATGTAGAGGCATTCAGAACCAATATCTGTATGCCTAAGTCACTTGTAGATCAACAACCCCCTGATCATATACCCATGGCTCGGTCACCAACTACCTGAAACTATCAACTGCCTTGGAGGTAGGAATGTATCACCCCTAGGAACCCTGTAACATTGAATGAGAAAAAATGGCCACATAATCATCATCTGGCCTATCATGTACCTCCCCAAACTAACTTTGAACTCGTCCGAGTAGATATCACTCAATCATAGTGTGCTCTTGCCCCTGCATAAATCAATCCTGATGGGAAAAGAATAACTATTGTATATTATCAATCCATCTAGGCTGACCAAGGTAGGGATGCCATGTAAACACTGTCATATCATCAATAACCCTCCTCTAGTGAGGGATCCCATGCTTGCTTGTGTGTGTGAAGGACACATCACCCTTGTAGTTCCAAATCGCTGGATCATCAGGTCTAATGGGCACTGGAACAATCCATGGTTGAAGAATGGAGATGTGCTCCCATGCCCACATGTGAAGAAGCGTGACACCTGCACCAAGTGCCCTGTCATCCAAGTATGCATACTCGTGTAAATCCCTGTAAAGAGAGGAAAGAAGAATCAAACCCCATACAAAACAAACTATCCTATCACAAACCATCCGCTCCCAGCAAAGCCCCTAGCAAGGACTGAAGTATCGACCTTGTCAATCTAGGGCAACAAGACTTGAAATGATAGCAACTATTACTAGACGGAATGGTGACATGAGCAATTGGTGATGCTCTAGCTCTATTTGGCCCTCACAAAACATGATCTCATCTATGGCCAAGACTACATGGCAGACATCCCATCTGGCATCCATATCATAAATAACTCGTTGACCATGTATCAACAATCTAAGGATGCCCCATACATCCTCCAAGGTAACGGTGGCCTTGCTAGTAGGAAGATGAAAGGGTGATGTCTCACTATAGAATCTCTTGGCAAGTGCAAACATCATACCAAGGTGGGTCCGCATAGGTGTTGTGTAAGCAATATACCATAGCCCCATCTCTCATAGTTGATCCTGCTCCTTGTCAGTTAGATCTTACAAATAACCAAATATCTCCCATGATCTATACTCACAGGAATCGAGCTCCCTTGCCCCCTCCTGCATTAGGAAAGATCACCGTGTTAAAATCATTGAGAAATTTTATCCCGAGCATTCAAAAAACTAGCCCAGCATTGCAAATTGTGAAGGTGTCGCAGTTTAAAATTTGCAAACAATGACGTTGGCATCTTCAAATCCCAAACTACACTGTGGTGGTGCACTTTGCTTAAGCATCTTGAACCCTAATTATAAATTCGACCACGGTGTCAGAGTTTGAAATCCAACGCTCCATTTCACAAAGGCATCAGAGTTTGAGTAATCTTTTCAAACTCCAAACTCCACAGTAGCAGTCCATCTTGTGATGGCGGTTCAATTTGGAGGACCGAGCGGTCCATTTTAAAATTTGAGTGGTGCTATATAGCACTATTGGAAATGACCTAGTTCTAAAAGCAATAAATAACCATGTAAAACAAAAAATAAAGCTCAAGTAAGGATCACATACCAGTGCCCCGATGTCGGGAGGCTGCTTGTATGTTACTCGGTCAAAGATATGCAATGGGAGTTTTCATTGTGCCATCTTATTAGGGTATCAAGGCTCAAAATCACAAAATATTTGAAAACTATGTGGCCAAATGAACTAGAAGTAGCCCCTCGGGACCTATTTAAGCCTGAAAAATAGGGTTTTTTGACCCTGTTCAGCCATCCTGCTAGGGTTTTGGACCCTCGATTCCATTTTTTTCTGCCTGAAGCTCATTTCACACTATTTTTTGGTGTTTTACCTCATTTTTTGAGAGTCTTTTTGGACTTGTCAAGTACCTTGTTCTCTTTTTTCACGAGATCACCCAAAAAAAAAATAGAATTTTTGTTCAATCTCTCGAGGGTGTAGTATGTTACCATAATTTCCTTCATTGGGCTAGCATTGAGGAATTTTTTGGCTTTTGATCGAGATTGTTTATTCTTTGAACCAACACAATGAGTGCACTACTTCAAAGAGGGGAAAAATGTAGACACTCAAAATATACTGATTGACATTGCACATTTGATCTCGATGACTAACACCATTTTATCCTAAATCATCCCTCGGTCTAACCATTTAATCCAACACCTTTATTTGATTAAATTCATCAATGTTCCTCTCTTAATTAAATAAATCATTTATCTATTTAAGTCATCCTTTCTTGTTAATTAAATCAATTAGTTTGATCTAATTATCCCTATTTAATTAAATAATCAATTTTATTTGATTAAATCCCTAAAGTCATCTTATTAAATTAAATAAATTAAAACCTTGTTTGATTTAATCTAGCATCATCTCCTTGGTGAAATAAAATAAAAATCTTTATTTAACCCTGAAACCATATTCTTCTCATATTTTGGTTTAAATCAATCCATAAATCTAAATCAATATGTCACATCATTCTAATCTCTCATTAAATTAATTAACCTTGATTAATTTAATCTTTTCTCATGTCCCATCCTCTAGATTTTGTAACTTGCATAAGAAAATAGATTTAATTCATTTATTAAATCTCTATTTTCTCTCAAATGGCATAATAAAGGAATATTCCTCAAATTTGAATTCAAAATCCAAGTGGACTTTGTCCTTCCAACAAGGCATAAAAGATCCTTTTTCCTTGAGCCAAGTGGCATTCAATGCACCTTATTTCCTTCTTACATGTCATTTCAACAATTTCAAAATTCAAATATATGCATTTATTGACACATTCTTCAAAACTTGCACATCCTTCATCCATTCACATGTTGACAAGTTGCACTTTTTCATTGGTTGATTCTTAGTCCCACATTGCTCCATTTTGAAATTCTCTTCAACTTGACATTCTATAAATAAGAGGCTTCATTCCTCATTTGAACATCCACAACTTGAGTAAACTTACTATACTCAAATTCATAGCAAACTTCATCAAATTCATCCAAGCATGGTTAGGATTTTTGTAGGTTTTCAACATGGAGCTCCATTGAAGTCATCACCACAAGCATGCCTCTTTCATCATTCATCTTCATCACATCATTGGAGTTGGGAAAGGGCCAATTTTCACATCAAATTGGCACCAACTCCCTCAAGAGATCAAGAGTTTGCTTTGTTTTAGAATAGGATTTTATATTTTAGCTTTAAGTTTGTTGTGTTCTTCATGTTATTCCTTTTCCCTTACATTCAAATGGATTTCTTGAGGAATTTCTATTCTAACTTGCATTTGACCTTATTAATGTTTTGTTTATTGTGTTCTTGCAGGTATAGGATCTAGGTTCACATGAAGAATTCTAAAATCCTCCTTTGATCATAACATATCACAAATTATCAGTCTTATCAATCAATCAACGCATCAATTAGTCAAAATCAATCATCCTATCAATCTAATCAACTCTAGTGAGACTTTGATCAAATCTTGTGAGCATCAATTTATTAATTCAACCTCGTCTATAATGAGGTTCATCAATCAATGCACCTCACCTATCATGAGGTCCATCAATCAATCAAACTATCATTGATCCTCACCTAGATCATGAGGTCAATCATCAATCTATCATTGATCCTCGCCTATTAGGAGGTCAATCATGAATCTATCATTGATCCTCACCTATTAGGAGGTCAATCATCAATCTATCATTGATCCTCACATATCATGAGGTTAATTATCAATCTATCATTGATCCTCACCTTTCATGAGGATAATCATCAACATCCTATCATTGACCATCATCTATCATGAGGTCAATCATCATCATCCTATCATTGATCCTCACTTATGATAAGGTCAATCATCAACTATCACATCAACATCATCAAATTAATCGACTAAATGTGATAATCAAACATCAAACACAAGGAGGCAACATAAGGCATCAATTAATCAATTTGGTAGGATCAATCTTCTTTTTCAGGAGATAAATTATTTTTGCATCATAAAAATTTTCAAATCATCAAAAAATCAGCAAAATTTCAAAAAATTCCAAAAAACCTAAAAATTTCAAAATTTACCAATTTATCTCCCGAGGGGGCATGCATATATCCATCAATATCTGAAAATCAATGTCTGGGGCATCAATTTTTTTTCTTGGTATCGGTATCGAATTTTTCTTTGAAGCAATATGTCAACACATTATTTCAAAGAGGGGCAAAATGTATACACCTAAAATTGGTCCAAACATTTAATTAATTAAATACTAGTTATTTAATTAATATTCCATCTACGTATAAATAAATTTCCAATTTATTTATATAGTTCATATCCTCTAAATTCTCCAAATGTAAAATCATATTCTTCTAAATTAATTAAATAAACAAATTTCCATAAGCTTGTTTAATTTAATTAATCTTCACTAATCTTGATTCGGAATTCAAGCACATGTCTACAAATTTTTGTGCCACCTCACCAAGTTCACATGAAATTAAATAATTCTAATTTTTAAATTAGAATTATCTTCAACCAATTTTTAAGCATGTGGCTTATTCCTCACACACTTCTTCAACCAATTTTAAAACACATGGTCTTTTCTTCCCACACTTTAATCTCCCATCCATTTGGCATGTTGCCTATTGGTCAAGAGATTCCTCCATCCATTTGGTATGTTGTCTTTGGTCAAGGGGACAACTTCTTGATTCTCTTCATCTCCATCATTCATCCTTCTTGTTTGAATTTGGGTCGTCGATCATTGCCGCCTCACAAGATGCTTGGAAAAGGCTATAAATACAACCCTTTGGCATTGTATTTGGGATCCACTTTTTAATAAAGTTATCATGCAAGAATATCGTGTGAACTTGGGAGCATTTTGGAGTCTTATAGTTACATTTTATATCATGTTTTGCATCATAGTTAAATCTTAGAATAGTACTTTACTTCATAGTTTCATTTTATGTCATCCTTTGCATCATAGTTGCATTTTAGATTAACATTTTCATACTAGTTAGCATTTGATCATATGTAGAATCATCCCATTTCAATACCATAGTATCTACCTCGAATAATCTAGCATCATCATCCATTCATCACAGTATCCATTATCATTTTTATCATATAGTTTCATGTAGGAATTTAATTGGCTTGCATGTTGAATATTATCTCATTTCCTAAGTTGTCATTTTAACAACCATAGTGCACAAAGAAATTTGAGGGCCAAATGGTTTAATAAATCCTTGGGAATATAGGACAATGGGACATTCTTAAAATATTTGTTTAGCTTCAAAATAGAGTAGTTTACTTATTTCAAATCTTTGATATAATTTGTTTCATTAAGGTTTGTGTTGATTTACTAATAATTCCACATTTCACACACACACACACAGGAACAACTCTATATAATGCATCGATTTGATGTCATGGAAGAATGCCAGTCATTAATGGCCTATAAATAATGAAGATTGAGCCGGTTTGGTTCCTTTATACAATAATGGAACTATAATAATGTAGGTAGTTTGAAATTGGCTCAAGCATGAAAAAAAGACATGAACTATGATTTTTATGCATAATGAATATGGTATAGACATTAGAAATATGGCCCAACAACTTAAAATGTCCATTAAAAATAAATGAGAGCATTGAGGTTAATATTGAAAATGCCAACATCAGACAATGGTGCACAACATTTGACCAAGTCTCTCTAATTTAGGGAAACATAAGAATACGACCATCGTGGCACAAAAATTTGGTGAGAATAAGTGATTTAAGTATATAGTGCAAAGGCATACAGTGAGGCATAAACCTAAAGTTCACCCTCCTAAAAATAAATATATATAGCCAAGCTTCAATTATAGAAAATTATTCTAAATATTGTTGCCTAGCTAGGCAATTATCGAAACAATTCCAAAGACATCTATTAAAATAGGTATGAAAATGAAAAGGAAATACTAACCTGTCACAAGTTGTCCAATGCTTCTCAAATGCTCTCTCACTCAGTTTTCCTTTGTAGTCAGGGAGGATGTTGGAAATGTCTGTAGAAATTCGGATTTACACTTCCTAGTTGTGTTTGCTCCAACATTTTAAAGGAATTTTCATAAATATATTTTATGCATATTTTGCATCCTTTCCCCTCTCTTGCTCATGCCATTCTTTGCACTCTTTTCTCACTCTCCTTGCCAAAATCTGGTCAACCTCCTTTATCCCCTACATTTTCTCTTTTCCTCTTGTCTTCAGCATTGACCTCTCCTCTTTTTACCTCTCACCACTTGTTCTCTCTTTCTCTCCCATCACCTTCTTTCACCTCGCCTTCCTCTACTTATTTTTTTTCTTTCCTTCCCAAACAAAGCCCATCCTCTTAATTTATTTTCCTCTTGTTTTCACACCCATAAAATGAACCCATGTTGAAAATTTATGGAGGTCGTGGTCTGAAAGATTATGGTCTTTGAATGGAAAAATAACCCTTAATCTATAATTTTTGGATGACTCCAGGGTAGGGACACCATGCTTATTAATGGTGTGACCCTTCCATTGCATACCCATTCCATTCCCATTTATTGTAGGTTGTCTCTTGATTGTAAGAGGGATAGATGGATCATTAAATGACACCCCAACTTTGTTCAATAGTTTGTAAGAACTTCACAACCCTTGTTGATTTTTCTATATTTTGTTTTGTTTTGTTTTATTTTATTGGCCATGTAATGTGCATGCAAAAATGGCCCTCACTAATAGAAATGTGACAAACACAAGATAACATATAACACTAGATTTATATTGAAACCCAAGATGGGAAAAACCATGATGATAAAAAATCACAAGTAGGAATAGAATAAGTGAATTTTACAATGTGATGTAGGCACCAACCTACCAGCAACAACAATCCCCAAAAGAATATGCTGGCACCAACCTACTAGAGACACCAATCCCCAACAGAAACAATACAACAAGGGTATGTTCAGGATCATCATGGAAAAAAAATCCCTTAAGTGGCAATGAAAATTTAGAAAAATAAGAGTTAGGCAACTTGACATAAAAATTTGAATAAGTTATCTATATTATTTAAAAAATATGTAAGAATAGAATTTGTGGAAAATTGAATGTAGTTTTTAAAATACTAGGTTTATTTTTCTAAAAAAAAATCTATTTGGTGAAAAATTGAAATTACAATGCAATAGTACTTAAATTTCAGGAAAAAAATAAGTAGGTGTCTATTTGACCACCCAAACCATAATAAAATCATAATATTTTTGTATAATATTTTAGATATAAGTAGAGGACTCATGTTTGGATGTGATGCATATTTTTTTGTATTTTTCCAAGTAAATAATTAATTATGATTTTTTTACAACTTTTAAAATATAAAACTTGTATGTTTGACCACCTTAACTTGGTCAGAACTTCATCAAATTCATTTTTTTTTAATCCTATAGTATGAAAACCATAGAATGTGACACATGTTTTGGATTCAAAAAATGTGATACCATTTTAAAGTTATAGATGTTTTTCAATCAGGCTATCAATTAGGACTTTAGTTGTAATTCTAATAGAAAATGAATAATAATTATTTATTAGATTCAAACTAAAGTATAATTTATATTGGTAGAAAGCTGAGAAACTCCTTTACAAACCCTTTTGGTTTCATCAAATTTGGGTAAAGTAAAGTCGTCAGCCATATGGGTGAAGTCTGGAAAAACAAGGTAAGTTGTTAAACATGTTTTTTGTGTTGACTTCTTAGGATTGGAGGGTCTAAACCAAAATCAAAACCAAGCCTGAGGCTAATACCTAGTCATTAAATTTTGTGTCAGAAATATCAGATATCTGATTCAAATTGGATATCTGATTTGGATTAGATATCCGATTTGAATCCGAAATACGATATGTTCTATATAGAGTTGCAAAAATGTTATACAATTTATAATATATGATTTAAAAAATGAAATAAATTTTATAATTTAATATATAACATACAATATAGTTTATAATGTAATATATACTATACAATTTATGATAATCTTGTTGGAATATGTGCCTCAATCTCACGTGCTATAACCTTTGAAAGAGAAAATTCTGTGTGACTTACCTTCTATCTAGCCGACTGGTAGTTTAGTAACCTTGTGTTTTTCTCATGTCACCGAGACTTTGTTGATGTATTTCCAACTGGTGTTGTCACTGTGTGTGGTGTTTGGTGTAATCCTCCGCTGAGCGGATTGGTCTTGCTGATGGTGTGGTTCCTAGTGGATATTAGAGTAACTCATATGCTTCGATATGAAGTCTTATCAATATGGAAAGTCTCACCGATAAGTATTCACTTGGAGTCTTCGAGGTAACACGAAGGCTTCGCTATGAACTTTTATCAATATATGTTTGTCTCACTGATGCTCATCGGGCTAACCTGGAAGCCTCGGTAAGAAGTCTTGCTGATAGTTGGTTCTCTCGCTGATGGGTATGAACATTAGTGTAACCTCTTGTGATAGCGGTAAGTCTTGCCAACTGTTGGACATTTTGGAATAACTTGAAGACTTTGGTATTACATCTTGGCAATAGCAGTAAGTCTTGCCAACAATTCAACATGTGTTTGTTATCCAATGTCTTCGGTATGACTCTTGGCGAAAGGTGGTCTTGGGGTAACATGGAGGCTTCGATATGAAGTCTTAGCGATGAACGAAGTCTCACCAATAGTGGAACATTGTGGTGTAACTTGAAGGCATCGGTATGATCTCTTGGCAAAGGATGATAGTCTTGCCGATTGAAATGCTAACATCTATGTGACTTTGGGACTTCGGTATGATGTCTCATCAATAGCGATGGTCTTGTCGAATAGAGATACATGTGATGGATATCAGTATGATGTCTTGGTGACAAGGGGAAGTCTGAGCAATAGCTTTCTGAACTCGGTGTAACCTCTTACCGATAGTGATGACTCTTGGCAATATCGATAGTCAGGTCTTGTGGCATTGGGGAGACATTGTTAGTGTCTCATCGACATGCAGATACATTGTGAATTCCTTGGACCAAATGATGACTATCTACATGGTGAGTCTTCGACCAATCAGAGAAGGAGAATGTGAACCATTTGTTGTTGTAATCTGACAGTTAGAAATGAACCGATTCATAGTGGCAGTGAAGAATGAATGGATAGATGTATGTGTTGGACGTTCTAAAAAAGCAGAGAGAAAGCAGGAGAGGGTTACTGTGAGGGCTGAGAGGCTGGTTGGATGGCCAAGGCCTTGAGGCCAAAATAGAGGAAGTGACCGGCAGGGTTATGCTGTCGAATTCTCTCTAGATCAAGGATTTAATGCCATGGTTGATCTCTCATGTTGATATGTATTGTATACTGTGTGAGAGTATTGCAACAATACGAAGATTGTTTGGTTTGAGAGATTGATCAGGAAATGTATAGAGGGAGATTTTTCTGCCAGGTTGTATCTAGAATGAACAAGATGTAATCTCTAAAAAGGATATGAGCCTGAAATTGTATTGTAACCTTTTGTTGTTGAATAATGCAATGGATCAATTTTTGGAGTGTGGGGTTTTTTACCCGAAAGGGTTTTCCCCACATAAATCTGTGTGTTCTAGTTTTCTATCTTATCTTTCATCTGTGTTGGTTTTGTTTCGAGAATCTGTTATTGCTTGTTGTTGAATTTACATGTGCTTCTCTTAGAAGGATTAATGTGGGAAATGAACTATGTTTGTTTCTGCTTTAGGACATATTTGTACATGTCTTTGAGGAAATCTAATCGAAATTAAAGGTACCAAAGGCACTACTATTCTTGAAGGTTTCTCTGAGATGCCCTATATTTCCCTAACAAGTGGTATCAGAGCCTTCTTTTGGTTGCTAGTTTTGGGTATTTCTCCTATGAATATTTCTCAGTTTGTTAGGCTGGAGGAAATCTGGAGGAATTGTCTATTTTATTGATCCTTTGGTGAGTGGAAGTTTTATGATATTCAAAGACAGCATGTAGCTTGAAGGATGGTGAAGATGGAGAAAAGGGAGTTGATCATGTTTTTTTGTTGTGATTTGTATCTCCTTGTTGGTAGCGGTATAACCTTGGTGTATCAGGTGGATTTTCTTGCTCTGTGGTTGTGTAGCAATAAAGCTTTTATATTGGAAGTTTGTGTGAGAGGCTATAATGCCCCATCTTGTAACCTAAAGAATGTTGCATTGACTACGAAAGTGATTTTTTTTTAAAGTGTAAACATAGACTTTATTAATTGCAAACATTCCCCAAGTAACGTGACGACACACTACTTGAAATTTGCATAGATGACAATAGTATTTAACATGACATGTATTTAATTATCATAAACTTAAAAGCATACATTGAATAACATTTAAATTACATCAATGATGGTATAATGTACATAAAAGATTATTTCTTACATTGCTTTTGAAATAACATTACAATACTCATTTTCCAAATGACGTAGGTCATATAAAAATGTACAATTACATATTAAAAATGTTCACCTCGTTAACAATTGAGGAGTGATACATATATAAAGTTTCCACTGATATAAATAAGAAGACAAATATCCACATACAAGCTCTCCATCCAAGAAGTACTCATTGCCACAAACAAGAACTGGGGACCCAACGGAGTAAGGTGCACTTTCCACCCAACCATGTGGTACCCGTAGGTCCACCCCCCATGCTAGGAGATAGTAAAAAGGTTCCCTATACATAACCTATAAACCCTAGACATAGGTAAAACCATAGACAAAACTATACAAGTACATGCTTAACTTATTAGTTACATTGCTTCCAGAACAAAGTGATCAAAAATACTAAGTTCACAAGGATACTGTTATTTTAGGTGGAGTTTCATCACAAGGTTGCATAGGTTACCCAGGTGTTTCTTCCTAGGTTTCGGCCCCCATCTTGGGTTACCCTGGTAACCTCTTATGAAACTTGGCCCCTCATGTAATCTGTTGTGGAATCAAATCTCTTTCATAGTGACTAGATATCGATTTTTCCATTCCAAGCCTTCTTGACTCATTCCCAAGTCTGTACTAGCCCTTGAGTCCATGAGTGAGGCTTATTAATCTGGTTACAGGTTTTAAACTATCTAATGTGTTGTTTTAGTTTTCACTTATTAACTAACTCTACATGAGTTACCCTGGCACCACTTTGTGTGTCAGCCCTCATAAAGAGCCACTCCCCTAATAATAACACAAGGAATGTAAGCCCACTAACTAAGGTAGACAAGGTGCACATAAACTAGCATCAATCACCAATCATATAACAAAGGACATCACAATCTTGTTCATAGAACCAAGTGTCTAAAAACCAAACAAAACCATGTGCACTACCCTAGTTTGTTCAAAATATGAAACCATTATAAAAATTAAATCCCTTTCAAGAAATTACATCTAGAAGACTTATGTTCTCAAATAAGCCCCAATTTTCCCAATAAGAGTAAAAACAACTTTAAACAATTTAGGCATAATTAGAAATCTAATATTAGGATTTACTAAATCCAGTCAATCAATAACTTGAAGTGTGAAATTAATCAACTAAAATATACTCATCTTCCATTCAATATGAAAATCAAAACTAATATTTACCTAATTCCATAATCATGTATTATAATGAAATTTTGATTTCTCTACTTATTACATTTCATTATAAAAATAACTATTTATGATTAGATAGTATAATATACATTTAAATAAATGAACATTCAAATCATTATAATTGAATATCTATTTAAAAGTATATAAATATATATATTTGTTTTTACTGAAATAAATTTATCAACATAACGTTTTAAACAAATTATAAACCTTTATAAATAATATATATACATTATATATATAACATATATTAATAATATATATATATTATATTATAATCTAAAAGTTAATAAAATATATATAAATAAATAAAAATAAAAATTTATAAACTAAGTTTTAAACCATGGCACAGGCAGCTGCCTTACACAGGGGAACCCTCCAATGGAGGGCATGGCTGTACAGGCACTGCCAGCATTGCCTATGAAGGCAATGCAGGGCACTACCCTCAAAGCCAGCTCCCTTGGGGCGGTCAGCCATGGGGAAAGCCCCCTCTACTCCTCCCTAAAACAAATGAATTTCCTACGATTTTAAGAATTTTCTACGATTCTTTTAAAATCACGTCCGGCCAAAAAAACACATAAATTTTTGTGATTTTTTTAAAAATCGCGTCCAGCCCTTTATTCACATAAAAATTAAATTTCTACAAAACATTTCATAATAAGATTATATATATATATATTTGTATATGTATATGTATATGTATATGTGATAGGTCGAATTAGGTGGTTAGAAATCAAGCAACAAAATAAAGAGTGCAAATAAATGACTAAAACAACCTACACTTCGAGATTAGCCTAAGTTGGAAACAAAACAAGACAAAGCCACGAAATGAAACTTTATACCTTGCGTTGAGTCGATCCTTTGGTTGGCCCTTCGATCTTGGATGTGTATGCTCCTTAGATGGCACAAGATGTGTGATATGAGATGCAAATGATGCTTGGAAACATGAAAATAGCTAAGTGTGGATTGAGAAACAAAACTGCAAGAGTTTGGCTACACAAAATAGTATCCCCAAAATGAGACAAAAGAGGGGGTATTTATAGGATTTTTGGGAAATCCTAGGGGAAATGGACGGTTGAGATTGATCCACCAAATATCAAGATGTAGGGCTAAGGTGAGTTGAGAACTCACAAGCCCTCACATCTTGACATGTGGCATGTGAGATAGCCCTAAAAGGTGAAGTGGACATGAGGTGGAAGGAGAAGGACATGACATGGAGAGGGGTACAAAGTACCTTGGGATTTAGACAAGATCTCCTCATAAAGGAGGTCATTGTCCCCATGTGGGTGAAAGGACATGTGAGGAATTAAAAATTCCTCAAATATTCTCATGGGGATGGGAGAAAGAATAAATAATGAATAGAGGACATGTGGGGAGAAGTGAAGGAATTAAAAATTCCTTTTAGGTGCCTTGGGGGATTAAAAGGTGAATTAAAAATTCACATGGGGAAGGGGGATGCCTTGTCCAAAAGGAGAAAGCCTTTAATAAGGTTGACTCAAGGACATGTGTCATAAATAGGATGAGGATTTGGTTAGGCTAATCAAATGATTAAGGTTGTGCAAGTACCCAGTTAGATAGGCTAATGACTGATTAGAGGCAAGTGGGAAATTATGGAGGATGTGACCTTAATGATGATTAAGGGTGTGCACATGCTAACCCTAGTTAATTAGAAGAAGATGAAATAATTAAAATGGATTAGGGACCATCTTGCAAAAGTTGGAGGATGTGACCATGAGAAAGAAAAGATGAATTAAAAATGCATTTTAATTCAAAAGGGGAATATGACTAAATTGAATAAAAGGGGATATTTATTTAATTTAGAGGAGGAAAAGGGGTAAAGTATCAAATTAAATACTTTAGGACCTTTGTGCGAGATGCAGGGTATTAATTAAACAACTGGCTTAATTAATATTGTCAGAGGGGATGAGCAACCGGATGAATCAAGGAGACACATTTGATCATATGGAAGTGATCAAAATTGGACGTCTACATTTTGCCCCTCTTCGAAAGACTATTAGAATAATAGGGTTTCGAAGAAAAACAGAATACAGATGTCTCTGTAGAGGGAGAGACTAGAAAAGAGATGCCCCAGCATGGGGAAACGCACGTGAGCTGCCCTGGACGAAGGGAAAGTGGAGAGGATGCCCCGGTCAAGAAAAGGTAGTGCTAGAGCAAGGGATTAGGAGGAAATGGTATGGTATGCCCCCTCGAGAAGGGGGACGGGGGAGGAAAAGGGAGCCCCGATCAACTTCTCGAAAGTATAGAGTGGTACGTGTTGTTGGAAAGAGCACGGAAAAACGAGAAGAACGGCGCTTGAACGGAGTCAATCGGACATACGGTGTGCAAATGGCGGCCCCGAGAAGAAAGAGCTTGGATGAATTAATTAAGGTGATTTTTGGTTAAAGAAAAAGGAAAAAAGGACCATGAGGTGAAAAGATGAAAAGGGGATAAAAGGTAAGTGGGGACTTACCTTGGGCCCATTGTGACAGTTGGCAAGTAGAGAAAGAGAAGAGAGAGATGAGGAGGCGAGCGAGAGCAGACATCATGCCGGAGTACGACAGTGACGTCATTCACCGGGCGGACGAGAGACAGATATTTTTCACGCATTGCGCAGTACCCTGCCAGGTTAGCTCAAAACCGAACTTTTTGATTTTTAGTCGTTTATGCACATGTTTTCGAAAAAAAAAAATATGGGTTTTTTTCGCGAGGTTGAAAAATCAAATGGGTAGA
>VDFB02180222.1:115896-130954 GCA_007258455.2 Sequoia sempervirens
CCCTCTATCTCTCTCTCTCTCTCTCAAGTCTTTGTAGTCTCTCTCAACTCCACTCTCTCTCTCAAGTCTCTTCCATGTACCCCCTCTCACTTTCTCAGGTCACTCTCTCACACACTCACTCCATCTATCTCTCTCCCCTATACCCTTAACCCTGAAACCCTAAACCCTTATAACCCTCTACCATAAACCCTTAACCCTTAAACCCTCTACCCTATACCTTAAACCCTTAACCCTTAACCCTTAAACCCTCTACCATCTACTATTAACCCTTAGGTCTATGTGTACACAAATCGGATATCTGATTTGTAGAACTAAAATCATACCAATACAAAACATTTTGAAATGCTTTTCAAATGTATTAGATATTAGATTATAATGGATATCAGATTTTTGGGCCATAGAAAAGCCCCATGTGGATCATTTTGTGCATTCCAATAGACCCTACATTCTTTTTGCAGGTGACATACATGCAGTTTCAGACATGAAGAGACAAAGATCAACTTTTTGGAGCATCTTCTACTAAAATTTGTCATAAGCAATGATTTTTTAGCATCTTTTATGAGGTATAATGGGGAGCAATAGTCATCAGAAGCAAAAACATAAGAAAGCAAAAACATAAGAGAAAGCTTACAAAAGAACAAATTGAAGCATATAGACAAAGAGATCTAGAGAAGGTCATAGGAAGAGAAGACAAGGTATGTTAAATGTTGGTGACCTAACCCCTATGGTCTTTTAAGTGAAGAGGAAATTGAAGATGTTCAAGGTGAAAATGTTGGAATTGAAGATGTTGAATATGATATTAAAATTAGGAATGAAAATATTGAAATTGATAATGAAAATGTTCAAGGTGAAAATGTTGGATTTGAAGATGTTGAACATGATATTGAAATTGGGAATGAAAATATTGAAATTGATAATGAAAATGTTCAAGGTGAAAATGTTGGATTTGAAGATGTTGAACATGATATTGAAATTGGGAATGAAATTATTCAAATTGATATTGAAAATGTTCAAGGTGAAAATGTTGGAAATGAAGATTTTGAACATAATATTGAAGCAAGTGTAAATTATGTTTCACCATATTACATGAGAAATGAAGAACCTTGTGTGGAAGAAAGACATATTCCAAATTCAAGACCTTCAAGAACCCCTAAATGGTTACTTGAATTTGATGAGAACATTATAAACAATTTTGAAGGAAAGAGGTCAACACGAACTGTTTAGTTGTGGGCTAGAAGACTTTTCAACCAATATTTTAGCAATAAGACATTGATTGAGCAATGCCAATTTTTTGTATAATTGCTAAAGATGCAAAAGATGAGACCTTTGCTAGCCAAACTAAAGATTCGTGTGAACAAGAAGACTGAAAAAAATTCTATTATTGTCAAAAATATTTTTAATGCTTTCACATCTATTGGAAAAAATAGCAAGGATAAGAGAGCTGCTAATTGAGTCATTACAACTGCCCTAGTAAGCCATCAATTGAAAAAGACTCACTTTATGAGACAAACTTGTATTGATTTTGACATAAATTATAAAACTTTGGATAGAGCACTCACAAGAAGAGAACGAATATATGATCCTCTCCAAAATGATACATGGGATTTTGTTGGGAGGCTTCCACATGTTGATGAGAAGCTAACCAATAATGTAAAGCAGGTAATTCAACAATTTTGGCATGATAACTCTAAAGTATCACCCAATGCAAAGGATGTTTTAAAGTTAAGAATTGGCAATCAAGACCATACAACACATCCTAAACATTTCTTGGAATCAAGCCAAATAATATTGTTCAAAAAAATATTGAAACACATCCAAATATGGAAATCTCACAAAGGACTTTTAAAGTTTTGAAGCTATTTTATTGTGTGCCTCTTAAGATTCATAATACTTGTTGCAAATACCATGTGGAGTTTTTAATGTACCATGAGCTATTATGCTATATCCATTCTAATTATCATACTAATGAAATGTTGCAGGAGTGTCGTGCAATGCAGTGTTGTGTGCTTTTCGCACACACGCCCCATTGGAAGTAGGGGCCCTCTTTCTACTATGGTTTTAACTGCCTTCTAGCCCTTTGATTGTTGAATTTGGTCACTTTCGGGTGTCCTGGGGTGTTCATCTTGCTTGCACATAGATACTCTCAGGTTATTCTTTGAAAATATTATGTTTTAGGACATCTTCAGGTTTTCCTTTGTTTTCAGGAATTTCCTCCTATAGTGGAGTTCCCTGGTTTCCTTGAAAACCCGATGATGAGGACCGCTTTGCATTGTATTTCGGCGATTTCAGTCCTTCATGGAATTCCATGTCCACCAAATTTTTTCGGCATTCCTTTATCTCCTTGGATTCCTGAAGTCTGTCTTGGCCTACTTGAGGAATCTGTGTGTTAGATTTGGTTCGTCATGTAAATTCTAAGGTTCTTGAGATTAATTTATTGTGTTGATGCCATCTTGGCAAATGGAATTTTTTGTCACTATGATCATCTTTGCATTACTTTGTTGTGAGAGAAAGTTGGTTTATGTTATATAAATACACTTGTGGATCTTTTGTTCGTGCGACATTTTCCTGATTCTAGTCTAGATCTTCCCTACAAGTTGTGTGCAAATCCGAAATATGATCACTTGATTGGTATTAGATGTAGGAGTTATGGTCCAAATCATTATTTGTGCTTGAGTCCATGCATCATGCTGAATACTGGTTTCTCATGAATTCCTACCTGAATCTTTACATGATTGGTTTGATTTTACCTTCAGTCTTTAAACGTGAAATTTTATGATGCTCTGCACTAATCACGCTTTGCAAGTATTCATTGTTTTGCATTACAAAATTATTTGCCAACTTTGTGGTTTCAAGCATTTTTTTCACAATATTGGATGGAAACTCCTTCATACAAGTAGATGCCAATGCACCATTTAGATCTTACAAAAGGTAAAGGCTTTGAAGACAAATCAAATATGCACTATGCACTATATCGAGGAAATCTTCAGATATCTATGGATGAGGAAATTAAAGTGAAAGGCATTAGCATTGCACACTGTAGAGATTTACTAAGGAAAGATTAATACCAATATAGTGATTGAAATTTTATACATGCATGGGGTAGTACGAAATACTCGAGCAGGATTGATTAAGATATTGAAGACAAAGTGATTATTTTGTGGGTCCTTAATATCACAAGGGAAAGACATGAAAGCATCATGGCGTTCCTTTGTAAAGGAATAATCATAACAATGTTGATTGTTGGCTTAAGGATGTAGCAAAGTGTGAATTTTGTAGATATATAATTTTGTAAGTTGTTCATAACCTCTCGGGTGTATTACATTTACGGAGGTGCAGAGTAGCTAAAAGACTAAAACTCACGAAATGTGAAGGATCAAATCTTGGAGAAATCCCACCATGACGGAATCTCCCAAGACTTCAAAATTATGCGAAATCATCAAATTCTTGAGGATGGAAATTTCCCTAAGACTCTCAATTCCCTAAAAAGGAGAGTCCAGAAAATCTATTGCTTCAAGGAATCCCTGAAGGATGATATTCTGCAAGGTGGCCTATTTCCTGAGATAAAACACATGAGGCATCCCCTTGTCGCAAACATGTGATAATGAGGATCTCATGAAGGTGTTCACCACTTGGAATAATGTTACGTGAGTTAGGGTTGTGGCACCCCTAGATGGTGGTCAGTGAGTTCCTCCTCTCGATGACAGTTGTTGAGTTATATATTACATGATATGGTTGTGTTTCAGACGTTAAGTATCCTGCTTATAATTGAAGCCTCGGTTGATGACTAGTCAATGATTTGTAGATAATGTGGAGTTGCATAATCAGATAAAGGAGTAGATATAAGATTTATTGATTGCTAGGGATTATTATGTCTCCAGGGAAAGGTACGATGACTCATGGATGCATAAGGTGGTGAATCATGCGTTTGAATTCCTAAGAGGAGGCCACCATTATTTGGAAGAAGCGTGAGCAGGAATGGATGAGGAATGTGCGAACAAATGAAGGTTCAAAAATTTCTCCATGTCTTGAAATTCCCCGAGTCATACAAATCCCCAAAGAAGTAAAATCCCTGGGGCCTTCAAATTCCCAAGAACTCAAAAATCCCCTGGGCTTTCAAAATCTTGAAGACTCAAATTCCCTAAGTCACATGATTCCATGAGGACTCATAATCCTCGAAATGATTTAATTTTTGAAGTCTTATATCCACAGATTAAGTAAATTCTTGAAGTAGTGAAATGAGAAGGATTGAGGTTTTCTTTTGAGTAGAATGAATTCAGCTATGAGGGCTCCCTTTGCGATGTTACACATCCAATAGAATGAAACACAAATTCAATCAATCTAATGTGTTGTAGTCCATGAGGCAGAGAGGAATGACATAAAGAACTCAGAGCGTATGATTTAAAGTTTCATTTTACTCGGTCAGGCCACGAAGATTCGGTTAATTAAGAGGAGAACGATAAGGAAGCTATCAGGTTCGATGGTGCAAAATCAGTGACACACATATGCATATATCCTCTAATGATGACATTCGATAAGGTTGAAGATAGTGTTTTGTTTGTGGAAGGCCTTGCAAAAATCATCTATATGAGGGGATATATCATTTAGAACTACTACAATGGTGCATGAAAAGTGTTGAATTGGTAGAGTGGCATCTATGCGATCTAGTGAAGAAATTCTATTGTATCTTGAAGGGTCAATGATCTAGTTTCTAAAGGAAGGGCTCGTGATGAGAGATCACCAGAGCTTTGGTAGGAGGTATGGTTTTGTCTTTGAATGGATAATTAAAGTATGTGATATTGAAATTATTGGGATTATGTCATTAGGGGTTTTTTGCATCTAAAAATGAGCAAGTTTCCATGGCCTCATTGATGTCGGTTTGTCTTGAATGATTGAAGCAGTGAGGTTACAGGAGATAATCTAATAGCTCAAGGAGTT
The DNA here is from genome assembly GCA_007258455.2 of Sequoia sempervirens. Taxonomy (NCBI): domain Eukaryota; kingdom Viridiplantae; phylum Streptophyta; class Pinopsida; order Cupressales; family Cupressaceae; genus Sequoia; species Sequoia sempervirens. The sequence continues at coordinate 120,832 of VDFB02180222.1, forward strand.
GTGGAATTTTGAAAGAGAAGTGTTGTTTTAATCTCAGTTAGCTTTATTATAGTGTGGGAAATGACAGTCAGTTTGTAAAGGATGTATGAGATGGGATTATCAAGATTTGGCATGATGGGCCCATCTTAATCAAATTGATAGGATTTAATTTTGTTTAATATTTGAGATTTATTTTTCCACTTTTTTGTGCTTGCAGGGACACTTCAATCAATGCAATTTGGACAGTGATGGAGATAGAATGATTAAAGGAAAGACTTATAAGGGCTCCTTGTCTCGTGAATATGCCAGGGAGGTGGAGACTTTCAAGCTAAATTCAAAGTGCCTACATATGGAAAGGAGTAATTCAAATCATTCCACTTTCCCTCTGCCTATGGAAGTGTGCACTAAGATGCTTGAATATGAAGCCGACATAAGAATATGTGCCAAGACTATGTCTAATTGGAGGAGTTTTCTCGAAACTGCTTCTGTTTCTACTCTCCAATCATATTTTTCATCAAATGCCAGGTGGCAGTCTTATTTTCTCATTGATAAAGATTGTAACTACTATTTTCTCATTGGTTGATGATGTACCCAGGATTTTCAAACCCTAATGATGCTTCTAGATGTGTCATTTGTCCCCTTGATTCAATTTGATCGTGGCTATTTATTATTGTAAAATCCAACTAGGTTGACATATCTTGGGGGTTTCTATAAATATGGCATTTTGCCTCATTTGTAAAGGGTGGGGGAGTAGAAATCAGAACACTGGGAGAATTAGTTTAGAAGCAAGAGTTAGAAGTTAGTTGTTTTCAAGCAAATATTGTAACAGAAAACTAGAATTGTTGCTTCAGTGGATAATTTGATGCAAGTAATGACATTGTGATTTGGTGCCATACTTGTGTTATTCTTATCTTGCATGGTTCTTGTTGTTCTATTCTTTAAGATTGCTTGAGAAGTATTAGATGTATGTTAGATTTAGACTTAGACATGATTCAATGGTGTTTATGGTCTAATGCTTGAAGTGTTTGCAGCGATCCCTGGTCCATACTTTTTGTAGCTAGTTGATTGTTAGTTGCTTTGCAAAGTTAGCCTAGACGATATATCTATTGTGCTTAGTTCAATTGTGAAGGTTTATTCATTTCAATTCCCTTAGGGTTTCCTTGGATGAATGTTCATGATCTAAAAAATCTTTAATACCTTAGAAGATTGCACTATTCTTGTAAGATTGTAGATTTATCTAGGTTAAGTAGGAATTAGTTTATGAGGGATTGGTCCATTTCAAGTATTTCATCATTTGGATAGTTAATTTTAAGAGTAGTTTTAATCTTAGTGATTTCTCTAAAACCCTTATCTTTTATCATTTCTTTTATCATTTCAGTTAGGTTTTCTAGTTAGATTTAGAATTGAAGTATCATCATATCGCTAGATCTGTTAAATTAAAGATTCAGTCTTTGCTTGTAGTAAGGTCCCATTGTGATTACCAACATTTTCACATTTATCACTAAGTTGTTTATGCATTGTGAAGATCTAACATTAGAGACCTTGGAGTTATCTCTTGAGTCTTGCTGATAGAGATTTACCTTTCAAGAGAGATAGGATATTATATTATGTCTAATTTGTTGCTTTATAGAAAACATCATCAACATGCATCTTCTAAAATCATCAAGGGACTTGTTAGATCTATTTTTATGTTCTAGAGATGATGGTTTCTTTTTCTATAGAAATGATTATTTAAATGCAAAGTGCTCACAATGTGGTGACTTGTCAAAGTTTGTTCAATGTTTTCATGAGAGTTTCAAACATGAATTTGGAAAGAAGCTTGTTGAGAAAAAGAGATATGAGATAGTCAAATATACTTTGCAAAGTGGAGGTGAAGGTTCTAGATGTGAGTTGGTTACAAAAGAATGCAGTGTTGCTGAATTTATTTCAAATTTTAAGGACAATCTTTTCTACAAGTATGCAAGGCATAGTCATCAATCTCGTGGTTGGATCAACAATTTAGGATGTGTTAAGGACTCTTTTCCGATTGGCACTATTATATTAGTGGTTGATTTTGCAGAAAACTACACATTGCAACCACAAAATGAGGTACAATCTCAGTATTACAATTCCATTCAAATTGCTATTTTTGTCCACATAATGTTTAGACATGCACCTGATAGTACAAAGGAGGATCGAAAGATAATCAGAGAGTATCATTTTTATATGAGTGATGATAGATCTCACTCATCCGAGTATGTCCAAGATTGTTTTGAGATTTTTTTTGAGTTCTTGCAAGAGCATAATATAGCAGGGTATGTGCAGGATCATGATGGGCCAAAAAGTGGCAATATGATGGGTATGTGGTTGACAACATTTTTTTTACCCAAAATTGATGAAATGAAAAGGGTTTTAAAGGAGATTCGCAGCTTTCCACCAATATAAATTATGCTTTACTTTGAATTTAATAAGTAATTATTATTCATTTTCTATTCAAATTATGATTAAAGTCCTAATTAATAGGCTGATTGAAAAACATCTATAGCTTTCAAATGGTATCACATTTTTGAATCCAAAATATGTGTCACATTATATGCTTCACATACTATAGGATTAAAAAAAAAAATTGAATTTCATGAAGTTTTGACCAAGTTAAGGTGGTTAGACATACAAGTTTTTAATATTTTTAAAAGTTGTAATAAAAAAATCATAATTAATTATTTACTTGAAAAAAATTACAAAAAATATGCATCACATCGGGACATGAGTCCTCTACTTATATATAAAATCTTATAAAAAAATATTATCATTTTATTGTGGTTCTAGGGTGGTCAGCAAACACCTACTTCTTATTTTTTCCCTGAAATTTAAGTACTACTGCATTGAAATTTCAAATTTTCACCAAATAGATATATAATTTTTTTAAACAAACCTAGTAGTTTATAAACTACATTCAATTTGCTACAGATTCTATTCTTACATATTTTTGAAATAATATAGATAACTTATTCAAATTTTTACGTCAAGTTTCCTAACTCTAATTTTTTTGAACTTTTTGCCACTTAAGGGCCTACTTTTTCCATGATGATCCTACACATACCCAGCACTGGGCCAACATCTAATTTGGTCAGATAATTGCATAGGTCAATTCAAGAATGCTCGTATGTTTTATTGGTTGAGTAGAATGCATGTAGAGAGGGTCTACCTCATATTTGGAGTTTTTTTGAAGTTGGACATGGGAAAGGGTAGCATGATGGAGCAAGTGCATGCGTCAAGAGCTCTAGTTAAGGAGCAATTGAAGATTTCAGGAGAAAAATTAAGTGATGCACGTTCTATTGTTGATTGGTGTAGTTCAACATTGTCACAGAGAGGGACACTTGATTCAGCAGACCGTACAATAGATGGTATGGCATTTTAGCACTTTGGACTCTTAAGGGAAATCGTCGTCCAATGTAGCTCAAAGTGATTCAGAATATTTAGGTGCAAAAGAGGACCATCCCTAGCGTAAACATACCCATCCGGACATGTTGGAAAATTCTATTTGGTTGTATGAGTTTTTGAATGGAAGTTGCACAACTTTGCAACTTTACATTGCTTGCATCTGACAACTTTTCCCTTAGCTGGAAACTTGCCACCATAGGAAAATTTCCTTCGAGATAGAAAAACTGAGAGAGGTTATTGTAGATGGGCCAAACACGATCCCATAGCTTCAAACGAAGAGTCTGTAAATGTCATGATTTATGAGAAATAGCCCTTCAAAGATTGTTTTCTTTTAGCACTTTGCACTCTTAAGGGAAATCGTCAGTCCAATGTAGCTCAGAGTGATTTGGCATATTTGGGTTGAAAAGAGGACCATCCCTAGCATAAACGTACCCATTCAAATGTGTTGGAATAGTTCGTTTGGTTGTATGAGTTGTTGAATGAAAGTTGCACCACTTTGCAACTTTACACTACTTGCATCTGACAACTTTTCCCTTAGCTGAAAACTTGCCACCATGGGAAAATGCCTCTGAGATAGAAAAAATTGAGAGAGATTATTGTATATGGGCCAAACACAATCCCATAGCTTCAAATGGAAAGTCTATAAATGTCACGGTTTCTAAGAAATAGCTCTTCAATGATTGTTTTCTTTTAGCACTTTGAACTCTTAAGGGAAATCATTGGTCCAATGTAACTCGGAGTGATTTGGCATATTTGAGTGCAAAAGAGGACCATTCCTTGTGTAAACATACCCATCTGGATGTGTTGGAACATTTTTTTGGTTGTACGAGTTGCTGAATGAAAGTTGCACCACTTTGTAAGTTTACATTGTTTGCATCTGACAACTTTTCCCTCAGCTAAAAAATTGCCACCACGGAAAAACACCTCTGAGATAGCAAAAATTGAGAGAGTTTATTGTAGATGGGCCAAACAAGATCCCATATCCTCAAACGGAGAGTTTATAAATGTCATGATTTTTGAGAAATATCCCTTCAAAGATTGTTGTGTTTTAGCACTTTGGACTCTTAGTGGAAATCGTCGGTCCAATGTAGCTCAGAGTGATTCAGCATATTTGGGTGCAAAAGAAGACCATCACTAGCATAAACATACCCATCTGAACGTGTTGGAATAGTATGTTTGGTTGTACGAGTTGTTGAATGAAAGTTGCACCACTTTGCACTTTTACACTACTTGCATCTAACAACTTTTCCCTCAACTGAAAACTTCCCACCATAGGAAAATGCCTCTGAGACAACAAAAACTAAGAGAGGTTATTGTAGATGGGCCAAACACGATCTCATAGCCTCAAACAAAGAGTATATAAATGTCACGGTTTCCAAGAAATAACCCTTCAAAGATTGTTGTCTTTTAGCACTTTGGACTCTTAAGGGAAATCATCGGTCCAATGTAGCTTAGAGTGATTTGACGTATTTGGGTGCAAAAGAGGACCATCCCTAGCATAAAAGTACCCATCTAGACATGTTGGAATAGTCTATTTGGTTGTACGAGTTGTTGAATGAAATTTGCACCACTTTGTAACTTTACATTGCTTGCATCTAACAACTTTTCCCTCAACTGAAAACTTGCCACCATGGGAAAACGCTTCTGAGATAGCAAAAACTGAGAGAGGTTATTATAGATGGGAAAAACATAATCCCATAGCCTCAAATATATAGTCTATAAATATCATGGTTTCTAAGAAATAGCCCTTCAAAGATTGTTGTCGTTTAGCACTTTGGACAATTCTTAAGGGAAATTGTTGGTCCAATGTAGCTCAGAGTGATTCAGCGTATTTGGGTGCAAAAGAGGACTATCCCTTGCATAAACATACCCATATGGACATGTTGGAATAGTTTGTTTGGTCGTAGGAGTTGCTAAATGAAAGTTGCACCACTTTGCAACTTTACACAGCTTGCATCTAACAACTTTTCCCTCAACAAAAAACTTGCCACTATGGGAAAACGCCTCCAAGATAGAAAAAACCAAGAGAGGTTATTGTAGAGGGGTCAAACATGATCCCATAGCCTAAAAAAAAGTTTGTAAGCATCACAGTTTTTTAGAACAGTCTATCAAAGATTGTTGCCCTTTTGCACTTTGGACTCTTAAGGGATTTCGTTGATTGAACGTAGCTTGAACTGCTTCAGCCAATTTAGGTGTGAAAGGGGACCATACCTAACCTAAACATAACCATCCAGATGTGATGGAATAGTTGGTTAGGTTATACGAGCTATAGAACAATTTTTTTTGTGTAGTTACAAGTAGTTTTTTAGCCTCCAACTGAACTCCAATGTTGATTTTCATGTGAAAAAAAGCCATGAGACCATAGCATGTTGCTTTCTTTTTAATGGAAACTAGTGGGCAACAAAGTTAACTTCTTCATAGATTTAGCGTTTGAGATTGCAAGAAGACATCAAAATGGCTAGTGTACTAAATAAATTCTTATGATTTCTAAAGAATGCTGATAACTCTACTTAATTGGCTTCTTTTTTCAAAATCATACAAATTGAACCTTGGAATCAATAGACTCTATATATCAAGCTACCACAATTCATGTTTCAATGATGAATATTTATCATGCATGTTTTAAATGACATTCAAGTTTATGGTGGTTTTGTTGTTTATATGATGTTATGTGATATTATAATCCTATTTCATGCTTCTATGCTACATATATATATATATATATTTATTTTTACATATTTTTTTTACTAACGAACCCAAAATGAACTGAACCACCCCCAAAAAAAATTTAGCCGAACTAGTGAACCAAACCCCCGAACCCGAACATGTAACTTAGTTTGTAAGTCAATTATTGGGAGTTGGTCGGTTGTTTTGTGTGGGGGAGAGTCTTAAAAAATTTTGAGGAAGTCATTCTGGGGATTGATGAATGTAATTTTGTGAAGAATCAATAAGATCATATTGAGTTACTTTGCAAAAACTATGGTTTCTACACAAAATATTTATGTTTTCTCCATTGCTTGACCACTACACAAGTAAATGACTACATAGCATGTGGAATGAGGGGGAAATAGTCCTGATCCCCATTTAAAGTTGGTTTGAGTGCTTTCTTTTCATTTTTTGTGTGTTTTATGCCAAGTTGTCTCAAGGTGAGTAGTGAACCTAGATTTTGCATTTTTGAGTAAATTATGAATTATTGAAGCCCTCTACCTACTGCACCTTTCATGTGGCTCAGTGGAGAGGATGTGTATAATGTGATTTGAATGTATGCAATTCCATTTAAGAAAGGGGAAATGATTTGTGACTCCTTGAGTTGTTGTCCTAAGCAAATCATTGCTTAAATTGCATGAAAATGAAGCTTTTAGCCTAGGGTTTGTTAAAATCAATGAGAGTGGGGGAATCTCTTTAACTTTTAAGCATATTGGGGTCATAATAGAGGTGTCTAAGTTGGTGGCATGGTTAGGGGAGTTGTGCAAGTGGGACTTTCAATAAACCCTATGCATTTGCATGGTAAACAAACAATTTCATGGGACATCTTGCTAAAGGACCCATAGATGTAGAATAATCTTAGAATTTGTTGTTTTATGACACAAGTCAAGATTTTTTGGGGTGTTCTTGTGAAGATCAAGTGTTTAAAGGGAACTCACTTTGTGAAAGAGAGCTAATTCACTAGCCTAGGATAGGGGTATGTTATTGGTTATCAAATTTGGTCCAAAGGAGTCAAGGGTAGTTTTCACATATGTTTTCACCCCCACTCTACATCAATCCATAGCTTGTCTGAAAGCACTTGTTTTAGGCTTTTAGCCATAACAACAAGCCAGTGAATTGTTTGATAAAAAGCTTTGGTACACATGTATGAAAATTGTGGTGGCATAGACAAGGCAATGAACTGTTTGAAAAAATGCCTCAAAGAAATGTGGTCTCATAAAATTCCATGACAAGTAAATGCAATTGATAGTTGCTCCTAGTTATTAGTTATGTAATGTGAAGTAATTGCATAACTGCTTAGGTTGACTTTGTAAAAACTATATTGTAATTGAAATTTTTTCATCTATAAGCATCTAGTTGTTAGTTATGAAATGCGAAGTAATGCTTTGAGTTTGAAAGATGTGCAATGCAATGTAATTAGCGATATGAATATAAACTACATAATACAACCATTCTTTTTTATGCTCTTGTATATTGATATTTAACCACTGCTCTAACCACTACTTACTTGATTAAATTTTCAAAGAGTTTAATCATGCACATGAGGAAGAAATTAAATTTTGATTATCAACTTCTAAATATCAAATTATCCAATAATCTTGAGTGTATCTTCATATACAAAAATGGCATAAATGCCAACTCAAACAAAATTTTACAAAATGTGGCATATGCCATCTCGATGTCTATCCAAAATTTACATGCCAAAATGTCTATCTCATCCTACACTACTGGTGGATCATCAAAATGAAGCCTCTTTGCAGCACCCGTTTGCTCTGAAGGTAGCTGCACAAGAAAAATTCAAACCACAATTGAGATTAGTTATACTAAGTGATTAAAAATCGAATAATTAATATCAAAATAAATATATATTGAATTATAATTGAACTCTAAAATTGTAATCTTGATCACTTGAAATATGTCTCTTCAAAGGGTCAGGAGTCCTAGAATATGCCCCTCTCAAAGAACCAACCAAACCAACTTTTATAATGTCAATCTATATATGTGAACAAAAACATAAAATTGATCCAAATTAGCATACAATTTTTAGTAATAGGAACATATAAATACCAAACACAAAATAAAATAAACACATACCTCTTTAGGTTGATTTTTTTCTTTATCTCATTTTGGTGTTTCGACACCTCCTCCTTGAGGTGTTTCAACACCTACTCCTTCAGGTGTTCCAATACGTACTCCTTCAAGCATTGTAGCACTTGTCAATAATGACATATAGTTGATAACTGCCTATACATAAAAATGACAAGTACATATGAAACTACCAATATATGTCATGTATGTATAATCAATATAAGATCTTAAAAATATTAATTCAATTGAATTTGAGTTCAATTATCTTCCCCTTATCTAACATTGCACTTCCATAATCTGGATAAGGCTGCACCTTGCTTGCACTTGTCAACAACGACATATAGCTCATAACTACTTGTACATAAAAATGACAAGTACATATGAAACTACAATTTATGTTGATGCATGTATAATCAATATAAGATCTTAAAATTCTTAATTCAATTGAGTTTGAGTTCAATTACCTTCCCCTTATCTAACATTGCACTTCCATAATCTAAACAAGGCTACACCTTGCTCACACTAGGTATTTCCTACAAGAGGAAAATAAGATAAACATAAGTTATTATATAATTTCATTAATGACAAGCAAGCATATAATAAAAAAAATGTAAATGACTGAGTGTGAAAATATATACTATGTGCATGTCAAGGCCAAATGAAATGGCCCTAAGGGTGCTATCAGTCACATGTGTGAGCTCCTCCTCAGACATCAACTATTAAATAGACCATGTAAATAAATATTAGTACATTATAATATCTCTTATTAATATTCATTTAAAAACAAATGCAAGTTATGAATTACAACTTAAATCTTATATGTTTCACTATTCCAATGTCCCCCTCTCTAACAAGAGAGGACTCTATAGGGTGCGCTCCACTCCCCTATGTTTGATCTATAATGTCCACATTATGGTCATAATCAGAAGTGTTGAAGGGATGCTCGGCGAGTTGTACAAGAGGAACCAAGCATATCTGGTGACACATGGAGCAAGTATGTGGCATACAAATATGTGGACCTAACAAGGATGATGTTGCAACACTCGAGCCATCTCCAACATCACCAGAATGTGGCCAAGCTACTGTAGAAGCATGCAAAACCAAATGACCACTCAAAGAGTGAATCGCCTGGATAGTCTATGTGGCTACAACTTGCATAATATTTGGATGATATGTTGGAGGTGGCAAAGGAAGGGGTGGAGGGGGAACATATGGGCGCAAGACTACTCTAACTACCCCTGGTCTATCTTGGGGCATACCCCCACCAACACCCTAGAAGGGTTTAATGTCAAAGTAATTGACATGATGCCCTATCACAATTGTTGTTCAATGGTTTATCAAAAACCATACACCAACTATCCCAAAAGTTATCTACAATGTCCCTATGCATGCACCATTTTATAGAAAGTTTTGGTTTATTAACATTAACTGACAAACCAGTGTGGGGGTTAACAAATAAAGAGGCTATTTGGGCTTTGGTTATTCCAAGATCTTTCACATCATCATAAGACAATCCACATGCATAATATTCCCTCATGTCTTCTCACCATGACTGAAAGGCATTATGTTGGGTGGAGAGGGTTTCTATATTTTTAATTATTTCCTTCAATGTGTTTGACATCTTGAATAATCAAGGGATTCTCTTATAAACTTTAGAAATGCCCTTTAATTGCTACAATTTTTCACCAATTAATTCTTCAATTAAGGGCTACAAAGGTGGTGGAGCGTTTGGCATTTGTGCATTTTCATTCTCAGCTGGTGGATCATTTGGAATTTATTCATTTTCATTCTCAATAGCCATAATGCCTGATTAAAGTTAAAAACTAATTAATCTAATTGAAATTAGACAATATAAATGAAAATATTCTAAAAATACCCTAGTTTTTTTTTTAAAAACCAAAAAAACCCTACTTTTTGACAAAAATCTATA
>VDFB02180224.1:0-37940 GCA_007258455.2 Sequoia sempervirens
TGTCAGTTTTTATCTTGAGCTCATCTTTGAGCTCACCATAGGTTGGAGTTGCTCCTTGGAGCTTCAGCTGATCAATTTTCCCATCAATCCACTGCTTTGTCCTGGCCTGTATTGGTTTTGTTAAAATATCAAGGTCATTGACCTCTTCCTCGTCCCAATTCATTAGAGGCAATGGCAGGTTGGCAACGACATCAAATCTCATATCTATAATGGTGTTTTCATCCTCCACAATTTGATCTGACACTAGGAACAATTTGACTATTTTAACGAAGTATGTCGTCATGCGCATATAGTGCCTTATGCGCACCCCCTTATCATCTTTATAGTTTTCCCAAAATTCTTCAACATTATGCAAATGGGCATACTCTCTCCCAACCATCTTCTTCAATTTTCCATATGGATCCATTTGGGGTCAAGGAGTGTAGAGTTCCAAGCTATATTCAATGATTTCCTTCTCAGAATACTATGCAGACTGATATGTAGGAATTGGATACATTCCTTAGCTGAAGGTGAGAGGATAAGGGATTCCTGGCCTGTGTTTATCACTTAGAAGTGTGTGTGCATACTGCAACTGCTTGGAGATCTCCAACAAGATCAACCTATCATTTGGATATCTGGGTAGCTTGTATGGCCTCTCAGAGAAGCTCTTGGTCCAGATGTAAGTGAATTTGGGGAATTGAATAAATAGAAACCTGAATTGGAAGATGAATGCATGAGCACTATGTGTGACCCTTCTCTCGAAGTCTCCTCCAAGAAATCTAATGATGTGCCCTATAAAGGCATCATTTACCCTCCAATAATATTTCTCAAAGTTTTGACATTGGAGCTACAGATTCCTGTCATAGACTTTCAACTCTCTCCCCGGAGTTGTGCTTTGTGCTACGAATAGACCTTTGTATGGAATGGGCTTAGTCAACAGATAGACCAAGTAAGAGGTCATGTAGAATTGGGAGGTTCTGTTGACGGCTACAAACTGCTCATGCAAGCAGTTGTTGATCATTGCTGCCCAGTTGAACTTAGTCTTGCCCCTAATAATATCCTCTATAAAATAAAACATCTAGTCCTAGAAGTATGCAACAATTGGGATGCCCATGACTCTACTTAGTAAGGTTACCAATTCATGGTAATCTTCATGGAAATCACTTATGAATAATTCTTAGGGAACTTTATTTGTGTTGCCCCTCTTCTCATTCAACCAATATTGATTGATTAGGTATTTGCATCTTAGAGGGTTGAATTTCCACATACTTTCTATGTATTCTTTAGTGGCTTCCTCCATTGGATCAAAGGTGGGGATACAGAAAGTTTTCCCTATGGATGTGGAGGACAAATCAACCAACACTCTACCATCACAGTTAACAATTCTTTTAGTTTTCTCTTGATAGGCCTCCCTGCAGGCCATCACCAGTTCATGAGCCACAAGGGCAGGTGGGAAACCAACTACCTTGGCCAACCCACTTTTCCTAATTTTCCTTGCATTTTTTGTAGTGGGGTTGACAATGACCCTCTGTCTAAATTCATCTAAATCAATTTTCCCCAAGTTTGTATCTATGATCATATCCCACTTTGTAGTGACTTTGGAGGTGATCTCCACTCCTTGAAATTTATACTTGTCGGTGCTTTGGCAGTTCTCTTCCCCTTTTCCTTTTCTGCGGATGCCCCAAAGGTCCTACAGTTGATTCCATATATCTTACAAGCAAATGATAAATAAGAATATTCATGTGCAAAAGAAGGGGAGTGTTAGAAAAATCATGCAAAACAACATTAGATCAAGTAATTTATCATTTAAAGATCATAACATCCCTTTCAGATCATTTTTTGGCTTTCGTTTGAGGGAGATATGGCAATGCGAGCTTAGGGGTGCGGGTATCTCTGGGCCGATGGTTGTTTTGAAGGAAACTGCAGACAGGCGGCGAAGAGGGCACGACAACTCGCATGCGGGAACTTGCATCAATATTTTTGCCTTGCGAAGGGGCCCACCAAGAGGTTAAGTCATTTTGGCATGTGGGTTGAATTGTTTTTGTGTGGTCCTTGAAAAGCTAACTCAATTATTTTGTGATGCGGGTCTAGAGGTTGTAGATGCAGGGGTTGTTTCGCCAGTTAGGGACTTCATAGTTTGAAACGGTGATGTGAAGGCATAATCTTGCAATGCGAGGTCCATAGCTAGGAATGGTGGTATTGGTTCACCCTCAAAGTTTAGTTTGTTCAATATGATGCAGGCGGGGAACCAAAGGAGGACGTTAGATGATGGCCATTTAGGAAGGCGAAGACAAGGTGGCGACCCACAGGCGATGGTCTGCAATGTCGAGCCTGCATAATGCATTGGTGTGAGTTGTTCATTCAAGTTTGATTGGACGGTGTTAGCTCTCAAAAACACAGGCTAAATGCCTCAAGCGGTTGCCAACCTCTTGATACATTTTAGGGTAACAGACAAGGTCAAATGGTTTCAAACTTCTACTCTTTAGGTGATGCTAAACCTGGGCGGGTGTACCTATATGAATAAGGCAGACTTGACTTATGCTTATTTCCTTTTGAACTATTTTGCCCATAATGGCAGATGGGAGTGAACAAATAAAACTAGAATTTGGTATAAATTGTATCGCAATATTAAAACTAAAACCTAATATGTTCAGTTAACAGATGTAAAAAATGAATGAAACTAAATAATTAAAATGCAAAGACTAGTGCCTTATTGGGTATGCGGAATCAAATGAAATCTAAATGAATAACTTCCTTATGGAGAACATTCAAATTTTTTGGCATATATTTCAGTTTATAACTTGTATAAACATGCAAGACTACGACTACCAAGTTCTTCTTAATGATCTAGATGAACTTCCCTGACTACTATGATCAATTAAAAGGATTTAATCTCTCTTTGAAAGAACCAATTAATTAACCACATAGATACAACAAATGTGTATTGATAAATTGATTATAAACTTGTTACATCAATTTAAATAACCAGAAAACATTAATCTTGGAGACAACTGCAGTAATTCTTTCAATGAAAACAACAAACAATTGACACCAAAAGTACACCAACACATTAAATGATTCTCATTGATATCTCCATATTTTCAAACATGTATCATAGTCTCATATTTATGAAACACTGTATTCTACTGTATCTATTCTATTTTTTCTTATCTCTATCTTATATCTATCTTCTCTGTTTCGCTACTGAAACAAATATTTCTACATCAAATACACGAAAGGATGCATCCTTTTAGAAATTTCATATGTTTACATAACAAATAGATTAAAGGATAATCAAGCTTTGTTTAGCCATAAATGAGTTTTAGAAAGGTGATCAAAATAATCCCAGATCTCGTACGTATCCGCATCTCCAACTATGTTCGATTGAAATTTCCGTCGCTTCATCTTTTCATTATGTTGTGCCTCTTCTAATGTGGAGTGCTTTCGTGATGGCCCGACCCTCAGTTTCACATAATATCCTTCATTCTCACCTTTCCATCTGGTTACTTCCTTCAATTCTCCTCTATCATCTGAGAATGTAGTTGATGTTTTCCTAGCAGCATTTGTCAATCCTTGTGCATTCCCCTGTAATTCATTATAGAAGTTTCGATGCCTATTTATAAAATGATTTGCATTTTCAATTGCTACACTATTAGCAACATATCTCTGGCTCACTTCTTGAAACTTCTCCATAATTCATTCATTCATCCTTTCATGCTCTTTTAATGTAGCAAGTGTGTGAGAATATTTTCTTGAGAGTTTATTCAACCAGGATGTCAAAATGTCCTGCCTTTTCTTTGTTATTGTCGCAAGTGCATCATATTTTCCTTCAGAGTAGGCACTTGATCCTTCCCAATGATCCTTTGACTGAGAGCTCTCACCTTGGGTAAGCAACTTGGGTGCCTTCATAGTAATGCCCAATAAATCTTTTAGGCGATCATTTTCTCTCAACACATTTTCATTGGTTGTTTTGTACATCTCTCTCTCTCCTTGATCAACATCTAAATTTGGGCCTTGTTTAACTGTGCAACATTTATCCCAATTTATGTGGTAGCCACAGGATCAGCTTCTCCAACCTTTAAATTCATGACATGTCCAAATTCCTTTTTTGTGTCAATAACTACTGATTTCCTATGGGGTGGATATAAGGCCCAAATCATCAATGATCCTTCATCTGTATTGTATTTGGATCCAACATACAGTTCTGTTACCCTTTCTTGGTCTAGTTTGTGTGTAGAATTGTTGTCCCTTAAGAAACTATCAAAGACAAGTGCATAATTGAGATCTAGCCTGGGAAAGATCATGACACTAGCATTTTCCAAAAATTTTCTCCCTTTCTCAGGGGTTATATTTTTCATCTCCTTATCTACACATTTCCTCTTGATTCTCTCGACAATTGTTCTTCATTTACTATAGTAACATTATCAACCTTTTCCCTTATCTCTTTCCCTTTTTCTTCATATAAAAATGCTTTAAACTATGGGGAATTAACAAATTCATCATTAGATGCAAATGATTCGTATTCCATATGCCTTGCATCTGCCTCCTCACTCTCTTCAATACTCAACTCTCTGTTTGGGAAAATGTATTGCTGAGTTCTTAATCTGAACACCTTTCCTAGTTGGCTTTGTGGCACACTATCTTTAGGTATCTCTTCCCCATAAGAGAGCTGCTCTGCATCCTGCATCCCTTGATTATATCTTTCAACCACCGTTTCTGATTCCTCTTCTTCCAGATTCTAAATCATATCATCAAAGTGATAGGACACATGCTGATACCCTTCAAAGTTTATCTTCATTTTAGCAAAATTAATATACCCTTCTGGGTCAAAGTTATTTCTAGGTGGTCCTCTCTTCATATTGTACTAACGAAAATTTTCAAGGATCAAATTATATCGTTCTTTGGCCAACAAAGTAAAATCACCAAAACATATTTTACTAGGCATAAAAGCCTACTTCTCAAAAGAGCTAAAATTCATTACATTGCAGTAATCCATCTATCTAAAAATCTCCAAATATGAAATTATGTTTTGGAATGTTTTTGGAAAAATGAAAGGTATCCTCAAAACCATAAACTCTAATCATGTAGGTCCCTGCGAAGCAAAGCATCTCACCCTCCCCAATTAAGGGATCAATTGAACCATTGAAATCCTTTGGCTAAAAAATTCTTTATCAATTTCAGATAAAGAATACTCATAGGATGATTGTACAATTTTGTACAATGCCTTCACAAAATATTCTCCAAAATGAATAAAACTACATTGGAAAAGCTATATTCAAGTGGCATCCATTCAATAATTGCACACTGAGAAGTAAGTGTATTTCATATAAGGTTCAAATAGGTCCACATGATAAGGAGGTCCATCACTATCCTGTAAAGGAACTGGTTTGCTGCCCTGTTTAATCTTGTGAATTGGCAGCCTCCAACCCTTATAAATCGTGTCCATTCTCAAGAACTCCTCCAATTCTTCACATATGATCTCTTCATTGAAAAACCCTTCCAAATTAAAAACCTCCCCTATTGCCTCTTTGGAAAAATGTAGTTGTGGTTTTCCGAATGGGTCACATATAGCTTTGTGTTTCGGGTCATAATGATCAGCCAACAGCTTTACCAATTATTTATTTACAAATTACTAGGGCTTTACCAGCTTCCCCAAATTGAGTTTCCATGGATTGTATGCTGGTTCAAAATAGTTTCTTCAATGATAATGAAAATTGAATAGCTCATACCCCCTTATGGTAGTCCAAACATCTCCTATGAATTTGCATTTATTATCCAGTTTATCAACTTCTTCCCTAAGTTGTGTAGATCTTCTGGCTTGAGGCCCAGAGCCAGGTAATTGGTCAATGAGGTCCTGGTTTAATATTCTTTCTGTGCCCTCATGTTCCCCTCCAGTTTTTTGTTTCTTTTCCTTAGTTTGACTGCCTTCACCATGTTTTCTACTTCTTAATTTTCCTGCACTAGGGGACTCCATTCTTCAAAGTTATAGAAGTATTAAAATTTGATGAGCTAAGGTGCAATTACCATCGATTCTACCGGAGATTCCGTAATGGAAATATGCCCGTTCTCCGCCTAATCTTTGCTAATTCTTCTACTATCAGTTCAACACAAATACTATCTATTGAATTCTCCTTATTATGTTTCGTCGCACCATTAATGTGTTAGCTGAAGCACAAGTGAAAACTTATTTGAAACTCCACTGTTGCATCAAATATCATGTCGGTGAGATATTTTCAAATCTAGGGCAATAACCTTTTGCAACGTTCATTAGAATTTTCGCCAATGAAACCACACTTTGGCATGACTGTCATATTTCTTGCCGATGAAATTAATCTTACCGATGAAGTGAGGTCTATCGGCAAGACTTTGAAACTCAAAAAGACTCATACCGATACCAATTGTCTTGTTGAACTTGTTTTCTCCAATATATTTTGTTCAGTGAGACTCTCCCCAAATTACTTCATCGGTGTAACTTTAACATTTGGTGGAACTCATGTCGATGACCTTTCTCTCGCCGATGCATATCTTTATCGGTGTGACATATGAGTAGGCATGACTATATGACCTCATCCTGATAATCTTCTGATGGTATCCCTTTGTGCTTTATTGGCAAGACCCGGTGCCTTCGGTAAGACCTCAACCCGATGATATTAGTTTGGCTGAAATACTTTTCCATGTGTTGATCGGTGAGACACATATGAGCTCGTTATGACTCATCCCAATAATGATTCTCTTGCTGATATGATTCTTCTATCACTAAGACAATAAATTGTATCCTGCCGATAGGCTACAAAAGACATACATTAGTAACGATGCCAAATGGATCGAGGAGACATTCACCCTCTCTTGCTGATATGGGTAATACAATGAAATATCTAGGACTAGATGGATTCTAATGGACCATATGACAAAATATGGGCAAAAAGTTATGAAAAGGGAATTTTATGCTCAAAGTGAGGACTTATTTTGGAAATTCATGAATACAATCGACTGTAAAATTTTCAAAATTTTACAGTTCTAACATGTCTTATCACCTTGGTAAAAAATTCATGAAATTAATTTTTTCTTTTTTTAATCCTATATTATGTGAAGCATAGAATGTGATGCAGGTTTTGGATTCAAAAAATGTGATACTGTTTGAAAGCTATAGATGTTTTTCAATCAAACTATCAATCAGGACTTTAGTCATAATTCAAATAGAAAATGAATAATAATTACTTATTAAATTGAAAGTAAAGCATAATTTATATTGGTGGAAAGATGAAAATCTCCTTTAAAAATCCTTTTCATTTCATCAATCTTGGGTTAAAAAAAATTCGTTAGCCACATACCCATCATATTGCCACTTTTTGGCCCATCATGATCCTACACATACCGTAAGGAATTAAATTTTCTTAAAAAATTCTTTGGGAAGGGAGTTTGGATTCTCATAAATAGATTCTAATTATTATGGATCAAATTTTTTAACTTATATAGCTGTTGTCAAGAGGATAGCACCCTTAAACTAAATGTGAATCTCAACTATCCTGTGAAACATTGGATCATCTTCAGACTATGGGTTTCCTATGGTAAAGATGAACCTCTAGAGTGGGTTGGTTTCCCTAGTAAACCTCCTAAAAACTATTTCCTTGACTAGAAAAAGGGATAGAATAACTAAAACTTAAAGATTTTTGATCCTAGGAGGTGATGCACCAAAAAAATAAGACTTATCAGCCTATCCTATTCACAACTCAGCTTTCACAAGCTCACACAACAGTGTTTCATAAAAAGGTTGTTCTTCAAGTTCTTGAATTCACAACGACAACTACTGAAAGTAACAACACAACCTATGACCTATATAAGTCTTGCTTATTCTAGTATAAAAATGATTTGTAGTGGGACATAATTCAAGAATTTGCATAGATAATCACAAAAATTACATCAAATCATCCACAAAAATAATCAACACAAGAATTTAGAGAAGGAAAAACTTGTTGCTTTTATTAAAATAATAGAAGGTTTTGCTTGTACAAATCTAAAAATACTAATTGAAATTACGTACAACTACTACTCTATGAATCTCATAATGAGTTACAATACATCTCTTTTGCATAATGTAGAAAGAGGAATGAAAAAGTGCCTAAAAGAGAAGCAAGATCTTGCTTTATAAAAATCCACCTCAGATAATGAAGTTGGACCTTGTGGAAGATGTTATGTATGCAAGAATAGTCAAACTAGATGTGAACTCTAGAGTTGAGAGCTAACTCAAAATATTTGACTTGTTCATGCTCTTTGAAGTGTGCTTCAATTTAATTGAACTAATTTGCATGATGCTAATTGAAAAGTAATTTTAACCTCTTTGCATGAGGTTTTCAAACTGCTAGGCATACAAGGAAAAAAATTCTTTATTTAGGGACCCAAATTTCACCAAAATTCACAATTTTAGACTCAAAATCCTCTTGACTCAAGTTATAACAATATGGGCTTGTTAATTAAGCCTGAATTTCCTCTTAGTACTTAAAAACTGAGTATGAATGCCTCTCAACTTGTTCAAATCTATTATATGATGAGTTGAACTCCCTATTATTTGGGCTTTCTTGAAGATAAGTATTTATTTTTTATGATGGTTTCATGGTTGTCATGCTTGTTCCACTAATCTGACTCTCCAAAGCTTGCTAGGGTTGTTGTAACTATCTTTACATCATGTAATCATGCATTTCTTCCATTTATATGACTTTTAACGTTACATTTGATCTTGTTGTCCTCCTGCAATCAATATAATCAATATCATTATCCTTCTTGTTCCTAGGTGATTGTCCTTGAAGGATGAAAACACTATCATTGACCTTCTTCTTCACCTTATTCCATGGCTCTTTGCTCTTCCCTGGAATATAATTTTTCTTGTGGGCTATCATGTCAACTATCAAAGACTACCTTCTATTTGACTGTCAAAGGCTACATGTATGTAAGATTCTCAAGTCTATCCTTTGCATTAAAATTGTCATACATTTGCAACTTGAGTACCTTCAACAAAGAAACTTAAGGTCCGCTCTTATTAGAGTTATTAGGGTGGTCATTTCATTTTTAATGTAAGGACTACTTTTATGGCTATCTATGTTTTTTGATGTTGAGCATTCATAGCTGCCTTTGCCTCTTCATTGTGCAAAAGTTGCATACTTTATACTATCTTTTAGAGCTTCTTTATGCCCTAGGTTTGGATCTATTCTTGATCATTGAATTTTCACTGCCCTTGATTAACATTAATGACCTTGATTGTGCATTAAATAATGAATGTTGCTCCTTTGCTTATAATAGCAATGATTAATTCTTGGTACCTATGTTAGCACTATCCCTTACTTGATGCACTTTACTATTTTGTAATGTCCTTTTTGAATTCATTCTTTCTAGGCTTGGTAATTTTTATGAATGCTTTCATGGTGTAGGCTATCATATGGAGCCTTAACCTTGTTTCCAGTCCTTTAACTTTTACACTTGACTGCTACCCTCCCTTGCAGTGATGATTGTGCATTACCTAAAGGACTTTAACTTCCCTTCCATTTGATGATTTCTCATGGTTGATATGCCACCATGCACTTGTATCTTTTTGATGAATATTTTCCTTGAATTCTTGATGGCTTTACATTTGTTAAACCTTGTCTTTTCTCTTGAAAGATTATCATTTTGAATGCCTTTTCAATAGGTAGCTTCTCAAAAGTCCACCCCTTGGATTTTTAATGGCGATATTTATCCATTATTCACAATAAAAAGGATATAGATATGTAAGGAACATAGGTAGATAAAAAATAAAACAATGGTTTGCAGTGATGCACAAGTATGAAAAGATTAAAAATCATTTATATTGTTGCTTTTGATGTAATCAATCTGCCCTTAAACTCTGCATCACCTATCTTTTGATGATAAGATTGAAATCCTCAAGTTCTTATGGTCACCTGTTGTTCCATAATATTTTCTTTACAACTTGGCATGACTATCATTATCATACCTATCTTGTCAATCACCACTGAATGGTGGACTGTCCTCCTAAGGTTTGTAGCTATCCTTATACCTTTGAATAATATGTGACTACTAGATTGTCTTTGGATGTGATGATAACTGGATTGACTACCCTCCAACTATTTAAAGGATTGTCACTTCATCTTGCTAGGAATATTTCAACATTTAGGACTATCCTTTGTATTTTTGGCATAACTTCCCCTCTCTTACTAGCAATCTTGGTGACTTAGGAAAGTATAGAATACACAAAGAAATGTAGACAAAAGGAGCACATATACATAATTCTAGCCACAAATAATATCCTGCACCTTCCAAATGTGTTAGAAAAAACCCCAGCCTTCAAAGTGTTGCACAAATCTCATATAATACTGATAGCAACTAATAATCCTATGGTGGTTGCATCTAGATCAAATTCTCAACTTGTTGGTGCAGGGGCACAATGGTCATGTTATTTCAATTGACGAATTTGGGTTTCTAGGTTGATGTTTTGCATTTTTTTCACTCATTTGATGTAATAAGGTCAATTGAATATCATTTTCAATGTTTTGGTGTCATGCAGGGTCCATTAGTTGTGTTTTTGTAAAAGTTGTTAAAACATATAAAAGTTGCTTGGCAACATTGTCAAATTTGCATTAGGAAGAGGTTAAATGGTCACCTACTTGAATTTCAGTTGGAGGCCATTGGAAACTAGTGGAAACATGTTGAAATAGCCTCACACACATCAGGGCATGGTTTTTGATGCTTTTGGAGGACAAAATAATAGAAGAATACCCTATTTTCTACAAAATTCTTGTATTTTATATAGTTTTTTGCATTTGTATGACTCCATATAGTGAATATATGGTATGAGAAACATGTGAAAGGGTAGAGTAGTGAATCATATTTTTTTTAGTTGTAGTGTAATAATATTTCATTGAGAAATAACTTTGTTTGAAGCATTTTATTGAGCACTACCTATAAAACCCTCATTTTAAGGGTTTGTAAGAAAATCATGCAATTACAGTCCATTCCACCATTGTAATTTATCCAAACTTAGAGGAATGGAGGGTTTCTATTTTCTTTCAATTTTTTTGAAGTTATTTAGAGTAGAAGATGGGGTTTGCATGGTTTTTGTCCAAGCACTAGCCTAACATTTTCATGTGTTAGGCTTAGGTAGGATAGGGAAGTGATAGGAAAAAAAATTGCAAGCATTGGTGGATGATAAAATTGGTTGATTGGGACCCTATGTGACCTGAGAAGATTATTGGTGAAGAGTTTTGGTGTTTGGAAGTTGAGTTTCTTGTGGGTGCTTTAGAAAAGGGGCCTAATTTGGCCTAGTTTCAACATTGCAGACCTAAGTTGAGAAAGTTAGTCCAAAACAAACCTATACAAAAATGGAGTATGTTGAATTGAGGCCTAGTGGGTGCCTAAAAAGGTGCTGGTCCAAAGCTGAAATGATATTCTCTAAAAGATATGCCTGCAAACATTGATGTGGATACCTAGTAGTGAATATATGTGAATTGGTGCAAATCACCATTATTGGAGCCTTAGGGCTCAAGAAGTGGTTAAATTGTGTTTTTTAGTGTTGTGTGAGTCAAATTCCACCCTTTCTCTGCATCACTTGTCAAATTACAGGTCTACTAAATTGCACTTGGGTGAAGCTTATGAGGGATCTTCTTATGTCCTTCTAGAGGACAGACAAATGCTTTGAAACCCTTGGAGTCAAGACTATCCTATACTGGTATGATTTCCAAATTCTAAATTTATCACCATGCTTGTGGTTGTCCTAACCCTTGCATAACAAGGTGACTATGTTCTTTCATGGCATTAAAATATTGATCAATGAAAATAAGCATTCATAGATGATTGTTTCCATTATAAACTATAGTTCCTACCATAGTACTATTGGAAAATACCTTATTGCATGACTTGGATTGTCACAAAGGTTTTTGCTAACATATTTTTCCTTCTAGGTGACTATCTCTTCCAAAGTTATTTCCTTTTCAAAGAACTATCTTGTCCTAAACCATGACTGTTATAACTAAAATCTCACTACAATAAGGTATCTATCTTTGGTCATCATCATCCATCATTTTTGTGTTTCCATCTTTGATTCAAGGCAAGGCTGAAAGGCATCTAACTTATTTCTCAAATGATTGTCCCTTGTAACATGTTTATTTTATCCTTTGACTCACAATTGGTAAACATTGGTTGTCCTCATGCAAAATCATTGATCACTCACTATCACAACCCAAGGTCAATACTTTATAGCTATTAATAACTACCCACAAGGTCTTAATTCAAGATCATAGTCAAAATGACAAAAGTCTCCATCACAGTTTATAGATCTCACTTGATTATTATCCCTTTTCTATCCATTTGGTTTGGTACTTCTCTATACTACTTATAATCTATTCCACAACTCTCATCATTGGATGACATGTCTCCACACAAACCACCATTTTGAGACAAAGGTATGTCATTTTTCTATGTGTTCATAACTTTTGAATAGAACAAAAAATATTCACAATCCTTTCTATCTTTCTAGTTCTCTACAAAGGATGGTTGCATTATCACCTGTAATGTTATAACTACTTTTCCTTTATACATGTAAACTTGATAGCATTGCTAATCACATTGGTCAAAACTTGTCGTATCCTTAGAACATCTCCAATAACCTTTGATGGGACCTCCTCTATTACAATACCTTCCAATGTTAGTTCCTTTTGAAAATATGTTTTAACAATCAATAGAACATGTGTTTCAACTTCTCTTGGCTTGAAATTTGTAGCTTCCAACTTCATAGCTCCTTATTTGACTTTGAATAGGTCAAGAATTCCATTTTCATTATTACCTTTAAAACCATAATCTTTTTTGAACCAACTATATCATTATTCCTTGCATTTCATGGTGAAATCTCTTTGCATTAGTGACCATCCTTTCCATCATTTCTTTCCACTACTCCCAATAGTGTTCAACTGTCCCTTTACTTTGTGAATATTTATAGTCTTCATTCATGAAAGATATCCTATGCATGCTATGTATTCTCTTCCTTGAAATATGACCTCCTTGAGACCACACTCATAGATTAATATCATTATCATGCATATTAGATTGACTTGCCATGGTTTGTCATAATAACTTCCATGGAACCTCATAGATCACTGATTACCTCTAACATTGATGCTAATGCATGATTGTATTTTGTTGGGAGATGCCTATTCATGATTGTCCTCTCATTACATTATTGTGTTACTTTATTTGATTGATTTGTCTTCTACAAACTGCACTTTTGAGATTTTGTGGTACAACTCTAATTACCTTAATTTCCCCTCAAGTTCATCCATGGATGATCTCAAATTTGCAATCTTAGCATTACAATGTCCTTGGGATTGGATTGTCACTATGCATGAGATCACTTGCATGTCTTCTCACTCTTTGCATTATCCTCTACCTTATCACGAAAAATAGCAATCAAATCTTTGAACTCAACACCTCCTTGTATGGAGTTACTTGCATGCACTTCATGTTCCAAAAGGACCTCTTCGAGAGACTTTAACCTTTGCTCTATCTCTGCATTCTTGTTGAAGATTGATCAAATGAAGATTTTAAAGAAATGATCATATCTTTAGAAACCTTGACTTGATTCTGGAAATTGACACAAAAATGTTTCCACATTTCACTCTCACTCTCTCCAAATCCACTAGAAAATATAATGACTTAAGATTTCCCTTTTTCAAGTTATCCTCAAGCAAATGGTTGGCCTCTAATATGTTTTGCAGCTTATTATTCAACTCATTAATTTCCACCATTTTAGTTTTAATACTTTTTAGAAGATTGTCTATTAATGTTAGAGTAAATGGTTTTTACCATTTACCTACTTATGTTTACTTATCTACCGAGTGTTTTTTTCTTTTGTGGGTAGTTTTCCCACCCATCACATTTGTTCTTGCCATTATAAGACACCATTGTATATTGTGTATAATATCTCATTCATTTGTTTTCTTTGGTGAAATGGCCTTGTATTGCCTCTCTCATTTTTTGTAAAGATTATTTGTAGGTTGTGATCTTGGGCTCGGTGGTTGACACCAACATGACCTATCAAATCCAACCATTTTGCAATCCTTCCTCTGAGAGTTTTCATTGAGTGTTTAAGATTGCTTATTTTTAGCATTTGAATTTTTTAAAATTTGAAATTTTCCTTATTTATTTTTGATTAATTTTGTTTTTTTCTAATTCTCTATTTGTGAGACCCATTTTTGGAGGCATCTAAAGGAATTTTGTTCTTGGTGAAGTTGGATGACCCATTCTTTCTTTTACAGTTGTGTTTTGAAAGCTTTCGAAGGACACAATTTCTATATTGAAGCCAACAATTTATTTTCCATTTTGGTATTGTTGTGCTAAGGCGTAATTACTAATAGAGGGCTCCTTTTTTTTGTTATTATAGTTGCAATTTCTTTTGTTGGACGCTACCATAGACCATCATCGAAGGCTTTATTTTCAAGATTGATAGGAAAAAATTTCTTTTCGAAGAGGCACAATTTTATGAAATGTCCAATTTTGTTCACTACAAACCCCATTTTGGCATATGAAACATCTATTTGTATTTGGAGGCCTCAAATATTTAATTTGAAAGCCATAGTTTGTGGTATTTCCTAAGTTGAGGTGATTTTATTTCCTTCTGGAGAGGAATGCGAGCTCCTCCATGCCTGGTTGATGAAATTCTATGTTTGGAGGAGTGATTTTTGTTGATCTCTAGAGGCACTGCAAGCATTTGAAGGCATCAAATCTTAGTTGCAGGTGCATTCATTGCCTTGCTTTTTTGTATTCATTGATCAACATACTCTTCAAACCCTTGACACCTCCATTCATCATTGTTGGCCATGTATACCTTCCCCGTAGGTTTACAGGTGCTCCGATAGTTATGATCTTTGTAGTTGGAAGGGTTTTGGAAATCAAGGTTGAAGTAGGGCCATGCCAAAGTGTCCCACACAAACAAAACATTGATAATATCTTTTAATTTCTCCAAGTTCCCTTGAATTCCCATGTTTCATCTATAGGAGTGAATCATTCAATCCTAGAGGGATTTGTGTAGCAACTTTTACATAGCCCAATTTTTTTTTTGCTAAGGTTCTTAATTTCCTTGTTGTTTGGAAGAACCTGTATCTTGCAGAGAAGGTTGCGATCAATGTTCCTTTCTGTTCAAATGCTACAAACATTTGAAATAAGCATTTTTTTTGTGAAAGATAGGTGATTTGAAGACTTGGTTGGTGGCTATATTTTTCAAAACTTTATAAAATTTTCCCTAAAATATTTAGGGTTTTATGCTATCTAGTTGAAGTGAGTGGGCCCTTGTTCTTTTGAAGTTGTTTTTGGGAAGGATTATCCCACATTGGTAGTGTGGAGGACCTTTTTTTTATTTATATAGCATTGAAGTGGGTTTTCTTCTTGTGAGAAAGTCTCAGATTATTTCTTGTGTGTGGTGATTGGTATTGTTGTACTATTTGGAGTTGCTTGGTGAGTGATTTGGCTTGGTGATTTGGCATGAGAACCCATGTAAGGTGTTCAATTTTTTGCTCAAAATTTTTAGATTCTCAGCCCTTTTTTGCATTATTACTTCTTGAAGTATTTTGGGAAGGCTTCATTTTTTGTATTTGGGATTTTTTAATTGTTGTTGAAGGTTAATGCCTTTGTATTCTTAGAGATTTGTCATAGTTCATTATGGGGTTCTAATTTCATCTTTTTATGATTATGTTGAAAAGAGGAAACTATAAACAATGGAGAGATGGTACATCATAAAACATCTCTAATGGCTTCATTTGTTGCCACATCTATATAATCTTGTTCCCCTTCCTGATATTGATAGTAAGAAATTTGTTGGAATTGCCAAAGGGATCATGTCCTAGGAGTTATTGCAATGCATATTGATGATACCACTTTGAATGCTATTGATTATTTTGAGTGTCCTCATATTCTTTGGACTAAAATTTGGGAAATAAATGGAGATCCTGATACTCAGCTATTCCTAGATGATCCTGCTTCAGATTGTCTTGTGACTCTTCATTTTTAGACAAGATGCCTTATGGTCATGCTCTATGTAGGAGTTTGAAGTTTTGGAATACTTTGAATCTTTAGATGAGGATGACGAGGGTTCTTCATATGCTCCTTCTTCTCCAAGGACAATTGATGTACCTTCACCTTTAGAGATTCATTATGCAAATTCATTGATTGAGGCTCCTATCATTCCTATGAACAGTAGGACCATTCATCTTATGTTGGTGATTCATTGAGCACATCCAGTGATTCATCACAACTACTATCTCATCATCTTCCTGATTGGGATTCGTATTTGTTATACATTGGTTCCTTGTTCATAGAATCTCATATTTTAGATTTGGAGGACACATTTGAGGGGTTATCTCTCCTCTTTGATGACAAGTATTGCACAACTATTTTCAAACCATCTCTGTCTTTGGAGAATGTTTAGAATCAGTTTCCAATGGTACCTTTTTCGTCACCTCCTATTGTGATTGGGAAAGTTTCTAATTGGTTCATGGCATCATCTACCAAGGTCTTGGTGACACATGAGTAGATTTCAGAGACATCATCATACATTTTCATCCTTCTTTCTTTCAATTCCTATCCATAATGGGAAGCATACTTGCATTTGTATTTGGTTTTTTTTCTTCCCAAAGGGAGACAAGTTATTTTTTGAAATTGGATCATGTTTTTTCTTTAGGCACTTACCACTTTTATAGGTGATTACACATTGTGGGGGGATACATAGTCTCTATTTACCTCTTATGGAGGGGCTATTGATTGTATATACATGATGTATGTAGTCCTTGGGGGTTTTGATTGAGTCGTCCATCCATGCATCATTTTTATTCTTCTTTTCTCTCTTTTGGATAGGGGTTTCTTCCCATAGGGTTTTTCTCCTTTTCTTTGGTTGTGAGAGATTACATTGTAAATGGGTACCTAACATGGTTGTGTAACTGGGACCCATATTGCATTTTTCATTTCTTTCATCTTCATTCTCCCTAAGTTTCACTTAAGGAGGGGTGTTAGAGTAAATGGTTTTTACCATTTACCCACTTAAGTTTTCTTAGGCATAATAATTTATTTGTGCATTTAATCTCCTAGGTGGTTTTTTCTCATGTGGGTAGTTTTCTGACCCATCAAATTTGTTATTTCCTCTCTAAGGAACCATTGTATGTTGTGTATAATATCTCATTCATTTATTTTCTCTAGTGAAATTTTCATGTGTTTCCTCTCTCATTTTTTGTGAAGATTATTTGTAGGTTGTGATCTTGGGCTCGATGGTTGACACCAACAATTAATTCTTATATAGTTCCTTACGTAGATCTTAGTTTTTCCACTAATATTGACTATCACTTGAACTCTCAAATTCACTTATGCAATTTTATTGAATGAAAAATATAGGCATCATGAAAATCATGATGAAAAGAAGAATGAAGGGAAGATATATGGTAAACCTGTATTGATATCTCCATGCTGGTTTCCACGCCTTGATCTTGAATATCTCTCACTCATGCCTAGATATAGAGATAATGGGAAAAAAAATCATTGCATTACATTTGCATAGCTCTTTTTCATCTTCGATGAAAATGATAGATTTTCAACTATTGCATGTTGTGTGAAACCCTAAGTATATGCTACCCCTCATGATTCTTTTCTTCTATAGCTTACTCTTTTCCTTCAACTTGGTGCCCAACATCAAGTTCTCCCTTTTATCTTATCATGCAAGAAGAGGCCTTTTTAGCTTTTATGTGAAGTAAGGAGTATTTTACCATGGGAACTTGATGTTCTTTGAAGAACAATGTTTAAAAGAAAACTTTTAACATAATCTTGTAAAATTATAATTCCTCCTTTAGGAATAAAGATTAAAGACTAAAAATAATGATTATTTAAATGAAACATTTAAATAATTCAAGCTTGCAAAATTGGACTACAATAGTATGGTGATCATGGCCATTAATAGACCAAACTCAATAGTCAAGATCTAGTGGTGAAATTATACTAGAGTTGGTACACATTCCCTAGTCAATCTTAGGTTAGAATTCTTAATGAAAAATATTTTGGTGGTGTTTCCAATGAGAATATCATACGAATAGATTGAAGTGGGAAGGTGTAATGCCTTATTGAAAATATTTTAGAAATTCTAACTTTTAATCTTCTATAATTATTTATTATTTGGGATAATAATATTGGATCCTAATATTAAAATAAGTTCTTGAATAACATATATTTAATTCACTATTGACATGTTATAATTATCATCAAATTCTAACCAAAAAACAACAAATGATAAGTATAATTCCTAATCTTTTTCTTATCATAAATAAATATGAATTACAATCACATAGTTTGTAACTTTGACAATTAAAAAAAAAGAATCTTTCATATAAATACTCATGAAAATATAAGATTAAACCAATATAATGTTATTGAAATATCTGATAAATGAAGCTAAAGTGTGACCTCTAAATAAAATTTCTCCCTATCCAAAGGGGTTTCATCCTTTAACTTTTAAAACTAAAGGGGTTCTACCCTTTTATCTCTAGGCTTGAACATAAGTCATAAATAAATTTCCAAATAGGGTGTTCATGTAACATGATTAAAGATGATATTTGAATGGACACATTCACACATTTATATCCATTGCAATAATAACAAGTTGGTCATAGTGTGAATCTAAATAGTCCAATTTAAACAACGATTATGAGAGAGAGATCCCACCTTTGAAATTTATGACAACCAAAAAAATGATTGAATTCAATTATTACTCATGATAGGGGTTTGGAAAGAGAATATAATCAATGGAAACAATATTTGGATTTAGGGGTTCAAAATTCTATAAGACTCATAATACAAGTCAGGGTGTTGGGAGTTAAGCAATGGTCATGTTGGTAAAGATAGGTTTAAAATTTTGACAAACACAAAGCAAAAATTAGGGGAAGGATGGAAAGCATGAAAAAATGGAGAAGTGTGAAACTCTAATATAAAGAAATAAAAAATAGAGTTAAAAGGAAAAAAACATACTGAAAATAGGAAAACACACAACATAGGACTAAAAAGTGAGACCTGAGAGACAAATAATATACCTTATATACTTAAATTAAATGGAAATGGAACATGAAAAGTCCATCCCAATTAAAATTACTTTTCCTTAAGAAATTATAGATTCAAATACTTCAATATCTAAGGGTCTTCCCATGTTACATCTTCTATGGAAATTTTTTTCCATCAAACCAAATATTTCGTGCTTTTGTTTCTTAGCTTCACCTCACTAGGTATGTGCAAGATCATGATGGGCCAAAAATTGGTGATATGATGGGTATGTGTAGGGTATGTAGCTGACGACTTTTTTTTAACCCAAAATTGATGAAATGAAAAGGGTTTTTAATGGAGATTCTCAGCTTTCCACCAATATAAATTATGCTTTACTTTGAATTAAATAAATAATTATTATTCATTTTCTATTTGAATTATGACTAAAGTCCTGATTGATAGGTTAATTGAAAAAAATCTATAGCTTTCAATTTGGTATCACATTTTTTGAATTCAAAACATGTGTCACATTCTATGCTTTGCATATTATAGGATTTAAAAAAAATGAATTTCATGAAGTTTTGACCAAGTTAAGGTGGTTAGACATATGAATTTTTTATATTTTTTAAAAGTTGTAATAAAAAATTCATAATTAATTATTTACTTGGAAAAAAATTACAAAAAAATATGCATCACATCGGGACATGAGTCCTCTACTTTTATCAAAAATCTTATAAAAACAAATTATCATTTTATTGTGGTTAGGGAGGTCAGATAGACACCTACTTCTCATTTTTTCCCTAAAATTAAAGTACTCCGACATTGAAATTTCAAATTTTCACCATATATATATATTTAAAATAAACTTAGTAGTTTAGAAACTACATTCAATTTTCTACAGATTCTATTCTTACATATTTTTGAAATAATATAGATAACTTATTTAAATTTTTATGCCAAGTTGCCTAACTCTTATTTTTCTGAATTTTTCGCCACTTAAGGGCCTATTTTATCCATGATGATCCTACACATAGCCCCCTCATATCCACGATTACTTTTGGAGTAAAAATTCAACCTATCTTCTTCAATAATTAGAGCTAGCTCATGAAAAGGTGAAATATGTTTCCCAAGTGCTTCTTTGAGGCAAGATACATGGAAAAAGTATCAATCTTACTTTAACCCTTTGGTAGCTCCAACTCATAAGAAACTTCACCAATCTTCCTCATAATTTTGTATGTACCATAAAACTAAGGCTTAATTATTTTAGACTCGTTTTAATTCATAGAAGGCTACTTGTATGGATACAATCTCACAAACACCATGTATCTAACCTCAAATTTTGTCAATCCTATAGTAATATGCATACATATTCTATTTATTTTGATCTTGTTAGAGATTGTTATTGAGTGACTTAAAAATGTCTTGGCTCTATTTGATCAAATCACTCATTCCTAGGACCCCATTTTATGATAAAATGAGGTCTATAAAGCTTCATGCATGATTCCCATACAAATCCATAAATGACATAATCTCAATTATCATGTGATAAATGGTGTTACAAAAATACTCCCCCAAGTGGAGTCATTTGATCTTTTTCTTTTGCTAATCAATGACATGATTTCTTAAATAATATTCCACTCATTTGTTGACAATTTTAGTTTTTCCATATATTTATGGGTGGTAGATAGTGATGGGTGTGAGCTCAATCCATACCAAAATAAAGAGTTATTTCCAAAATAAACTCAAAAAATAACCATCTCTATCACTCATGATACTATTGGATGGTCCATGGAGATTCAACAATTCCTTAAAGAATAGATCAACCACTTGACCAACTTGAAAGTATAAAGAAATATAAAATAAATATACATATTTTTTGAGTCTATTGAAAAAGAAAATATGTAGCCCTTACCTTATACTTTAAGAATTTTAATGATAAAATCAATGGAAAATCTTTCCCACATTTTCTTTCGAATAGGTAAGGGTTACAAAAGAACAATTGAAAATGTTTGTTATATTTTATTCTTTCATCAAATGATGTATTATTTGATATAAATAAAGATACCATCCCTAATTCCCTTCCATGTTAATCTTTCCTTGATCTTCCTATAGTTCTTTGAATATCTAAGGTGACCCACAAAGAGAGTATCATGAACTACTCTCATAATATTTCCTTTCATTCATGATTATGATAGAAATTAGACTCTCCCCTTGTAGATAATGATTTTTTTATATGATATGTACTTGTCATCCATTAGCTTCCCTTCTAATAAATTAGCTACAAAAAATATTCATAGCATATTTTGTTATGATTTTTGCTCTCTAATTAGCTGAGTTAGACATTGAAAACATAGTTGGTCTTCTAGACAAAACATTAGCAACAATTTTTTTATTTCTTTTAACATAAGCAATGTCAAAGTTGTATGATTGAATTTTTATTACCCACTTTTTTTGCTACTCATTTAAATCCTTTTTATTGAAAAAATACCTTAAGCTATTGCAATCAACCTTGACCACAATCAACCAACCATCAAGTATTGGTTGAATTTAGTTAATGCATGCATAATAGCCAACAGTTATTTATCATATATTGGAGAATCACATTTTCACCTTTGTGATTTTATAACTCTCAAAATGCAATTTGGTATTTTTTGTACATAAGAATTGCTTCAATTCCTTCTCTAGATGCATCACATTGTAAAATAAAGTTTCATGTCCTCTTTCTATAATAATATAGGCTATAAATAAAATTTCACATTTCCTATTTTATGCATCTCCTTTGGTCTCATTTTGTATTAATATTCTTCCCCTATTTCCTCTAGTGTTTGTATTTAAGGTCCCCAAAATCTCTGAGTTTGAAGGAATGCTAAGTGTTTGTTAGTCATCAAAGTTTTGGAGTTCCTCATCAAGGCATGATTTCCTATATAAGTTCAACCTTTACTTGGTACCCATTTGAATTTTAGACTAATTGATAATATCATTCCCTCTATCCTTCCCTCACTCTTCCTTAGTATTTTTAAAAAATTTGGGCATGTGTTTATTGACACACATATTTCTTGACCCAAGGCACCTTGAATTGTGGTATGAGTCTTATGGCATCTTTGATCATTGATCCTTGATATTCCTACATTTATTTTTTCCTTTATATAGTGCCCCAAAATGTGTTCTATTATCATTAATATTCAATTTCCACACCATAACTTTCAAAAGTGGGAAATTTTTCCACCCATAATCATTTTTCAAATTTGAAGTTATGGATTTAGTTTATTTTTGAACCATTATTGTGATGGGTAAAAATGGGTGAGTACATCCATTTAGAGGAAATTATCTAGACTTAACCAAATTCATTTTAGAATCCATTTTTAGAACTTGTGTTTGAGTATTGGAATTCAAGGATGAAAATCTTAGTGATTTTAGAGGGTGATCTCATATAGAGTTCACCTTTAAGCTTCATTAGATGTGAATGCCAATAAAATTATATAATTCAATTCACTAGTTTTGATGATATGAATTGCATAAATTTTTTAAGTTGCTAATCACTTACAAATATTCTACTCATATGAGCATCAACATAAGACCAATACAAGATCTTGTGAGCACAAATATGATACTAATATCAACTCCTTTAAAGAAAAAAAACTAGAAACCACCTATGGAAGACCAAGAGTCGTGACTTATAAATCCACTTATTTAGAAACCATATCCAAATTAGAATACAACTCTGGAAGATGAAGAGTTATAGCTTAGAATTCCATATTAGATGTCACTTTGGGATTTGAACTTGGGTTTCCAGATTAAGAAATCAATGCTTTAACCAATTAAGCTCAACCCCTTAGAAAATTGTATATTATTGAAAAATCATTTAAATTTAATATAGTAAGTCTATTTTTAGAATGGGTACCCATTTAGGAATGGGATCCCGATATAAAGCTTATGTGCTCATTCCTAAATGGGTACCCATTTTTAAAAGGTAGGTACCCATTCCTTACCCATTCCTTTCATATTTTTTGTGCAAAACTTCCCCTCTTTGTGGACCCATCCTTTTGCACTTACCCTATTATTATAATCAGAAAAAGAGTATGAATTACATTTGTATTTCCTATTCATTATAATAAGAATATTAGGTTTTATATTACCATTATCGATGTAATAATAGTAGTTTATATTTTATTTTTCTAAGATTTGATTAAATTGTAGGGCTCAATAGTTTTTTAAGTCAAGTAATAATTTTTTACGAAGGTTTTAGAATTGGATTTAATTTTTTTTTGGCTTTGAACATTATAGTGGTATTGGATCTAGTTTTCCTACTAGCCTATAAATCATGGGAGGATTCCTTAGATATTTGATGTATAGTTGAATTAGGATCTAATAGAAATAACAAGAAAACTTCTTTAGAGAAATAAGTATGGGAGAGTGAAGTAAAATAGCTAAAGACACCATAGGTTGTCATAAAAGGTATAAATGTATCAATTTTGATACTAAAAAACACATCTCTTTCATAGAATTTTTAGAACTAGAAATGGGATGTCCATCAAGAATATTTTAATTAAAATAAGCTCACAATAATTTCCAATAAAGAATTGATAGGTTATAAGGAAGATGAATAGTTAAATCCAAAGCCTCAAGAAGCCATAAAAAAAGCTACAAACTTAGAACAACTAGTGACTCCTTCTAGTCATGTGAGTAGAATAAGAGCTCTCCTATTGTTAGAAAGATGTCATAAATGAGCTTAGAGGAAATAATGTTTTCTTATCATGAAAAGAACCTTGGTATTTGAGCCAAAAATTACAAGGCAAAGATGAAATGATATCATAAGTAGAATAAAAAATAGAGGTAAAATGAGTTATAGAGTTTGAAGATAAAAATCCTATTCCATTGATCCTTAGTGAGATTTCACTATGGGAAAATTATATTTATGATTCAAATTTAAATATAATTCATCAACCATTCTCAAGATGACATAATTGAAGATAATTTTCTAATGGTTCTTTGTGATTTCCAAAATACCCTTATTGAAACTACTCTAAAAAATAATGATCCTTGGTCATATAAAGTATGGTTACAACATAGTCATACTAATGAGTACGAATGTATGAATACTGTTGAATCTTGAACCAATTATCTTGATTCTAAACTTAGGAGTCACATGAGTGGTAGGTTTATTTTATATCTCTTGGAAATTTTTGAATTGTTAAGAGAATGTAAACTACTTGATGATAATTTCATAAGAAGGAAGTATTAACTATGATGTGGGAAAAATGGATCTAGGGTCTAAATCACACTTTCTCCTACATTAAATTAGAGAGAACCAAAATTGATCACATACACCCACTTGGCTACTAACCTAAATGGAAGAACAAGAATGGTGGATCAAGGTTTTTGTTCTTTATTTGGGGGATTGATATTTATTTGATGGATTAGGAGTTAAATTTATATGATTATGTAAATGTATACCTAGGTTAACTATGAAGCTACACAAAATTGATATAAATATAGAGAAATACATAACTAAAACACATTAATAGATGAAAAATAATAAGAGTGTAGAGATAGAGGACCCTAACATGTAAATTAGGGTTAAAAATACTTGGAAAGGGGTGCTAACATAATCATCCAGAAAATGTAGATATCAAGAATTTATGAATAGGTCTCATATGATCACAGTCTATAGGTTCTTCCTTCCCAAATTTAGCTTTAGAAATTCTTATATTGATGATTAATTCAACTTTCCCTAATTTATTAAAGTAGGATGCTTGAATGCATGATCTTACAATTACTTCTTCAATCTTCTCCCAAATTCAATTCAGATCTGCCACCTACACACAAGAGATGGGAGAAAGGGTTGTGCCATATAGGAGCTTGGCTAAGCCAAACCCTTATTTGGTGTTTCCACCTCCATGGTGGATATGATGATGTAAAGAGTGCTTACTCTCAACCAGGAAAAGGAAAATGGATAAAAATTAGTGATAAATGCTAAGTGTTGTAACTTACCACTCATATTTTCTTTCCTTGATGGACTGAAGCCATTGTAACCATCTCATGCAAGGAAAATTTGTTGCTTGATTGAAGGACCTGCAAGTGTTAGTAATCACACAAAAGAAACATAAAAAGTGAACAAATTCACATGTGAACTTGATACATTGAAAACATGAACCTTGTCTGATCATAAATACTATAAATTTTTCTTATTCTACTCTTAATTGCTTTTTAGGATGCACAATTGATATTAAAACTGCATTCTAGATTTCTTAGCCTTTCAAATGGTGAAAAATACTTGTATTTATATGCATTTATTCATTTTTGAAAGATTAATTATCAAAAGTTGATAAATAAATTTAAATTTGTAAATGTTAAAATGATGAAAATGAGATTTTAAATTGGGCCAAAATAGGATGGACAAGGGTAGTGGCACCCTAGTTCAAGCCTATTTTAGTGCTTTTTCTATCCTTATAAGAATATTAAAAATTAATTTTCCCACTTTTCTTTTGATTTCTTGAAAATGGCCACAAAACAAGTAATTGAAGAGAATAATTAGGTCGAAGCCCATATGGGGGAGCTAAACCTAGTGTGAAATTGTCAAGGGTGACAATTTACAATGCTATATTAACAAAGAATACAATAATATATTACATGGGGACACAATAATCCTATCCTATATGAGGAAATGGAAAATATATCCACTCTTGGAAAGGAGTACATAAATCCATTATATGAGTATAAAATTAGAATAGTTGGGAATTGAAAAAAATTTGCAATGTTCCAAGAGTGTGATTAAAAGAAGATGAAAGGTAATGAATCTAGTGTTAAAAGGTATTTTTTATTTTTGATGGTTTATATCATCACATTTCCAATAAAAAAATAATGCGATATCAAGTACACTAAACTAAACTTAGTAATGTAAATAAGGTAAGTAATACATTCAATGTGATGAGAACTAAAATAATTATGCATGTAGCATGGTTTTAACCTAGTAGTGAGTTTCTATATATTCATAAAAATAGGGAGCTAACATTTACATTTGAAGGAAACTTGTGTAGATGATAAGAAGTATTGTGATGGGGAATACAAATTCTATCCATTTAATGGATCATTATCAAATAGAAGACTCCAAAATTCCATGGAATTAGTTGGTTTCCAAACCTTTGATGCCAAGGGATTAGTAGTGTAGTTTTCCATAGGCCTAATAGAATTTACATACCCTACACTTAGATAAAATGGCAACTCAATGTTGCCATGGATGAAAATAAAGCATGCAATATATTTAATTTAACAGGAAGTAAAATAATAATGGGTGTAGCATGGTTTTATCCTATTATTGAGATTCTACATGTATTCATATAAATAGGGAGATAAATTTTACATATGAAGGAAAAGTGGTGTGGAGAACAATAAGTATAGTAATGGAGAATATGTATGCTAAACCATTTAATGGATCATTATAAAATAGAATAATCTAAAAAGTCATGCGGTGCAACCATGGTAGGAGGGTCCTCAATGAGAAAAATTCAGACCATGCAGTAGGAGTAACACGACAAAAGCAACACGGAATATGGAGGAAAATGCAGATTACAACAATCTCATTAATAGAAATCTCAGTTACATTTAGCCAACAACATTTGAGCTTACAGATTTGGCTCACAGGCTTGATACAACATATTCAGAAATACAATATTCCAATATGCTCCTATATGTGAGCAAAGTCTTACAAAAAAACACCAAACTTATATATCTATTCTTCACCACCTAGTCTAATGATATATTACAAGATTTATACTATATCCCCAATTCTGGAAACATCTGCATCAGCCAAAGATCATCATATTCACCAAGGAAAGAAAATGTAACGTGCACATGAATAGGTTAGCCACAAATTGAATTACTCCATCAAAAGGTACATAAGATGAAGTGTGGATCTATAATGAAGGTTGGGGAAACTCCAAAGAACATTTAAAATCACACCATTAAGATCCACTAGTCACGGGAACAATCCATGATTGATCGGATTAGCCATTAGGCTTGAAAACTATTCTAGTACTGGTTAAAGAAATTATCATGAAATCCAGAATCGATAACTTTCTGAAAAATGATCCAATCTCACTCAAATCTTGGAATAAGGAAAATGAACATTTCCATGATGTACATGGAGATCCATAGGGTCTAGTGAGCAAAGGTGATGAATCCACCAACATGAATTGAGAAAGAACAAAACAAGAACAAAACTGAAAGGAAAATATTTTTGGTTGATGCAAGATTTCCAAGAACCAAGGATGCTCCTACATCAGACATCCGAGGTTAATTTAAAGTGATTCGCTCACTATGATGGGGCCAAAGGAAAACCAAAATGATTTTCCTTAGCCTGAGAAATCCATGAAGAATCCTCCACTAGTCTACCTCTCCACTTCACAAGATATTCTTTATACTATCTTACATGAGTCTTTCTCCCATCTCTGATATCCAGAATCTCCTCAATGTCATCTAGCTATTGTTAAGGAAATTGATTCTCTAATTCCACTGTACTTCCCTCACTGAATTCTACTTCATAATACTGATGTAGGTCTACAATGTTGAATATAGGTGATATACCCATACCATTCAGTTACTCCACTTCGTATGCATTTCCTGAATCAAACTTCTTCAAGATCCTACAAGGTTGAACTTCCTCATATTTGGCTTGTTGTATATCCCAACTGGAAATATTTCCTTCCTTAAATATACCATCACTTCATCTCCAACTTCAAACTCTTGATGTCTCCTCTTTTCATCTGCTTTCTCCTTATACTTCTAGTTCATGTCTTCCAATTGGTGTTTCACTTGAGTATGTACTTTCTTCATATGTTATGCAAATTCCTCTACTTCTGCACTCCTTTTATCTTCCATACTAATGTATCTTAACTTTGATATGCCTCTAGGGTGAACTCTAGTAGCAATCTCAAAAGGTATCTTTCTTGTACTCCTGTTCACTAAATTATTGTAAGCAAATTTTTCTTGTGCAAGGACTAAATCGCAATTTCCAGTATTCTCTCCAACCAAACATCTCAGCAAATTCCCCAAACTCCTATTCACTACTTTTGTTTTTCCATTATTCTACGGGTGAAATGCAGAATTGGACTTCAAATCTGCCTTCAACTTCTTCTAAAGTGTCCTCCAAAAGTAACCAACAAACTTTACATCTCTGTTTGAAACAATACTCCTCGGTAATCCATGCAATCTAACCACCTCTTTGGAAAAAAATTTTGCTACATGTGCTACATCTGGTGTCTTCTTACGAGGTATTAAATGTCCATCTTAGAAAATATGTCTATCACCTCGAATACAAAATCATTACCTCTTTGTGTCTTCAACAATCCATGTATGAAATCCATGCTTATGTCCTCCCAAGGTCTCTTTGGTACTGTCAAAGGCTTATACAATCCAACATTCTGACTATTCCCATTTTCAACTTGAAAAAGTCTACAAGTCTGCACAAATCTCCTAACATCCTTATGAATCTGCAGCCAAAAGTAATTCTCACTCACCAACACTATTGTCTTATCAATTCCAAAATGTCCTGCCAATCCTCCACTATGCTTTTCTTTCACGAAGTTTTCCCTCATTTAACTTTGGGGTTTACACAACTGATTACCTTTGAACAACATATACTCTTGGATGAAATAATTCAACCACTAGCTTCTATAATCCAAAACTAGCTCCTTACAAGCTTTCCAAGGTTCTACAAAATCTTGGTCTTCCTCATACAAGTTCTTCAACTCATCAAAGCCTAATACCTCCACTCTCATCTCTGTCAGCAAATTCCTTCTCCTACTCAATACTTCAACAACTCTATTTGAATTTACACTCCTATTCTTCAAAACAAAAGTATAGCTCTGCAAGAATTCCATCCATCTCATGTGTCTATGATTTAGCTTACCCTGATTGTTCAAATATTGAAATTCCTAATGATCTCTATACAACACAAAATCCTTAGGAAACAAATAATGTCTACACTTCTTCAAGGCTTGAATTATAGCATAAAATTCTTGATCATACATTGAATATCTTCTCCTAGCATCATTCAAATTCTCACTTAAATAAGCTATAGGTATTCCTTCTTGACTCAACACTACTCCAATTGTATTCCCACTTGCATGACAGTCTACTTGAAATACCTTAGTGAAATATGGTAAAGCCAACACAGACCGCTCAGTCACCTTCTCCTTCAACAATTCAAAACTTCAATCTTCTCTAGATGTCCATCTAAAATCCTTTCTATCTCCTCTCATTGCTTCTATTGTAGGGCTACAAATAGAACTAAAATTCCTAATGAACTTTCGGTAGAAACTAGCCAAGCCATGAAAAGGTCTTACCTCTCCAATGCTTTTAGGTGTAGGCCACTCAATAATTGCTCTAACCTTCTCATGATCCATCTTCAATCCTTCCACAGATATCAAAAATCCTAGATATACCAATTCCTCCTTCATGAAACTACATTTCTTAATGTTTATCAACAACTTCTCCTCTCTCAACCTCTGCAAAAATTTTCTTATGTGCAACAAATTTTCTTCTCTACACTTACTGAAAATAAAGATGTCATCCAAGTAGAAAATTACAAACTTACCCAAGAACTTCTTCAATACCTCATGAAAGTACTCAGTGCATTTTTCAATCCAAAAGGCATCACCAACCACTCATACAATCCTTCATTTGTATTAAATGCTATTTTCCACTCATCCCCTTCTCTGATTCTAATTTGATGATATCCACTCTTCAAATCTATCTTTGTAAAGTATCTGGCTCCACTCAAACAATCCATAATGTCATCCATCGAGGATAAAGGAAATCTATACTTCATTGTGATCTTATTCATGGCTCTTGAATCTATATAAATTCTCCATTCTCCATCCTTCTTAGGTTCCAACACAATAGGTATTGCACAAGGGCTTAATATTTCTCTGATCAAACCTTTCCTTAACAATTCTTGCAATTATCTATTCAACTCTTCATTCTCTATAGTTGTCATCCATGTGCCACTTTATTAGAAAAACTAGCTCCAGGAATCAGATCCATGCAATGACTAATACTCCTCACAGGTGGTAATCTATTAGGTACATTGTTTGAAATGATCTCCTCATATTCTGTTAGCAACTCCTTTATCTCTTCTGGGTGTTCTCCCACAAGCTTGAAGTCTTCAGCCTTCTTAGGAATAAGGCATAATACAAATTTTCATGTCTCAACCCATCAAGGAATTTTTTTCCATCAACCAGAAAAACCATAACATTCATACAAACCTCAACTGTAGGAACATCTTCCAGTGGCAACAAAATCTGCTTCATCCCATTAGCAACAATAGTATATATATTCTTCTTTCCATCATGAATAGCCTGTCTATCGTACTACCAAGGCCTTCCCAAAAAAATATGACATACATCCATAGGCATGATATCACACAAAAATTCATCATGGTAATTTCCTATCTTTAATTTCACCAAGCATTGTTCACTTACTAGAATATTATGCTCATCTTGTAGCCATACTATCTGATAGGGTTTCAGGTGCTTCAATATTTCCAACTTCAACTTAGTCACCATCTCTTCAGAAACTAGGTTCTTAGAACTTCCACTGTCAACTATCACCTTGCAACATTTACCAGCTACCTTGCATCTTGTCAGGAAAAAACTCTTCCTCTACAATGGTTCCCACTCCAACTCACTCTAACATAGTACTCTTCTATTCACCACCACTTCTCCTTCTTCTGGTTTGTTATATGATCTAGCATGATCTTCCTCAACAAAGGTTGTTCTTCTGTTATTCTCTATTTTTTTTTCTCATCTCTCCCTAATTACATTAAAATGCTCTATGTCCTTCTCCACCACATTTATAACAAGTTCCTCTAAATACCCTTTTCTCTTGTTCTCTATCATTTTTTCTATATCCTTCATTTTGGTAGCCATCATATCCTCCTCTTCTATATGAGTTACCATCATTTTTCTGATATGTTTTATCATTATTACTAACCTCCTTATCCTTTTTCTGATCCAATAAAGGTCCTCTACCTCCTCAAACAAAATTTCTTCCTCTTTGTCTTTGTTCATGTCTCTTATTCAACTTCTCTTTTTATTTTAGGGAACACTGATATGCCTCTTCCACATTCGACAACTTGATCAAACTAATCTCATCCTGTATAGATGACCTCAAAACATTCACATATCTCGCTACTTGCTCCATCGCATCCTCTAAATGTCTAGATTTGATATTCAACTTATAGAACTCCTCAATATACTCTGACACTTGAATCTTTCTACTTCAAAATTTTCAATTTTCAGAACAAACTGATTTGATTTTCTATAGGCATAAAATTTGTCTTTAACTTATTCACCATCTGATCCCAAGATTTTATATTTTCTTTCCCTCTTCTTTGTCTATCTTTCTGCAAGTGTTCTGACCAAAGGGATGCATGTCCTCTCAACTTTGTACAAGAAAATTTCACCTTATTATCTTTAGTGGTACCTTCAAATTCAAAATATTTTTCCATCTCTCTAATCCAATCAAGCATTTTTTCTAAATCCAACTTACCAATATAATCTGGTGGATTGAAATGTGGCTTTGTATTTGCTCTAGTTAGGGCTCTTATGAACTTCTCTTCTCCCTAATCTAGGCCAAGTTTCTCTTCTCTTCCTCCTTATTCTTGAACTTCTACCTCTTCATCACTTATATCATCAATTGGTTGACCTCTTCTCTGGGCCATTTCATCTGCATCTAATCTGGAAACAATTCCTCTTAGCATCTCCATTATAGCTTGGTTTTCATTTCCACACACTCCATTTCCTCTAACATTTCTTCTTCCATCCATCTTTACAATAGTCCTTTGTAGCTTCAGGTTGGATCCTCTATCTTCTTCCCCACAACAAATCTTTTATAGGACTCTACAAATTTTTTCGACCTCGCACGGATTGATCCTCGCTCTGACACCAATCTAGTGCAACCACAGTAGGAGGGTCCTCAATGAGAACAATCTAAACCATGCAACATGAGTAACACAATGAAAGAAACATGAAATATGGAGGCAAATAAAAATTACAACAATCTTATTAATAGAAATCTCAGTTAAATTTTCCCGACAACATTTGGGCTTACAGATTCACTCATAGGCCTGATACAACATGTTCAAAAATACAATATTCCAATATGCTCCTATATGCGAGAAAAGTCTTACAAATAAAAACCAAAATTATCTATCTATTCTTCATTTCTTGTTATAATGACCTATTACAAGATTTATACTATATTTGCAATTCTGGAAACATCCACATTGGCCAAAGATCATCACATTCTCCAAGGAAAGAAAATGTAATGTGCACATGAATATATCAGCCACAAATTGAATTACTCCATCAATAGGTGCATAAGATGAAGTGTGGACCTATAATGAAGGTCAAGGACACTCCAAAGAAAATTTAAAATCACATCGTTAAGATCCACAAGTCACATGAACAATCCACGATCAATCATATTAGTCGTTAGGCTTTAAAACTATTTTGGTGTCGGTTCAAGAAATTGTCATAAATTTTTAAATCAATAACTTTCCAAAAAGTGATCCAATCTCGCTCAAATCTTGGAATAAGGAAAATGAACATGTCCATGATGTACGTGGAGATCCATAGGGTCTAGTGAGAAAAGGTGATGAATCCACCAACATGAACTGAGAAAGAACAAAACAAGAACAAAATTGAAAGGAAAATATTTTTGGTTGATGCAAGATTGCCAAGAACCAAGGATGCTCCTGCATCATCATAGAATTAGTTGGTCAAAAAAACTTTAATGCCAAGGGATTACTTGTGTATTTTTCCATGGGAGGGAGTTAAAGATTGATGATTAAGAGTTATTTTTGGGTAAATAACTCAAGTGTAGCATGTGATGAATCAATATAATTATAATTAAATCAGCTTATACAAAATAAAACAATGATTTTTAGATTTATAATATTTCTTAGAGATCTACAAATCTACAAAAATAGAAAGAGTAGCTATTAGTGATAGCTAAGAAAGTTGTGCAATTTCTAACTAGAAGTTAGGTATAATGAAAAGGATTGTTGAAGTGATAATTCTAATTTGTTAGAAGGTCTAGATGATAAATGATGTAAATGATGTTTAGAATAAACATACAACTACTCTTTATTGATTCATAGGTAGACAAGAATACCTTGGAAAATATAAAATAAAAATATATCTATGTCGTATTAAAGACTTGCACATCTTCATTAAAATTAAAGAGATGACCCAAAATGTAAAAGAAAAAATATGAAAGGTATGATGAACTCAAATTTGAGCTTAAAGTATCCAGGGATAATTTAGAAAGATAAAAAAGATAACTCCTAGAGGTAGAAGAACAACTTTAGGTGATATTAAGTTCCAAGAAATAAGAGAATGAGAGAAAGAACTAAGGAAAATAGACAAGTAGTCAAAGAAATTGATAGGTTTCTAGAGGAATTTAATTTAGAGTAGCTTGCAACAATATCAAAAGATACAAGTATAAATTAGGGATTATTCTAAATAGTTAGTCAAGGAAATAAATACAAAAAATCTAGTATCTTGAAGACAATTTCCTAGATCTAGGTTAGCATGTACAATATTTTAAGTAGGAAAAAAATAATAATTTTAAATCTTTTTCTAGTTTCTGTTGGTTTGTTAATAACCCCCTATTTGAGGTGAATATATGGATATCCAATAGTTAAATTTTCTTAGTTTGTGATAATATTAAAATAGCATACCAAAATATGACTATATCACAAGAATATTTGAGGATTGGTAATTGAAAGTTCCCAAAAAATGGGATGAATTTCAATCAAGGTGGAATATACCAAAGATAAATCTATTGCTAACATCCTAGATATAAATGAGAAGGTTGGTCATTGAATGAGAAAAAATGGTATTGTGGGGTTTGAAGATAATAATTTTATTGTATTTAATTATAAGATGAAATAAAATATTTTGAAGGAATCTTATGATACAACCATGGTAAGAAACTCAATATCTTGCATAAATCATAGGAAAAGGACTCTGAGAGATTCAAGCATAAGTGCTTCAAGGAGGGACTTTCCAAGAAAAATAACACGTACACTATCCACTATCTAAATGAAGGACAACATGTACTTTCTCCAATTTTTCTACCACCTTTGAATATTTCCCATCAAGTTTGGGAAAGGGTACTCATGGATTGTATTT
The DNA here is from genome assembly GCA_007258455.2 of Sequoia sempervirens. Taxonomy (NCBI): domain Eukaryota; kingdom Viridiplantae; phylum Streptophyta; class Pinopsida; order Cupressales; family Cupressaceae; genus Sequoia; species Sequoia sempervirens. Next base: position 34,221 of record VDFB02180224.1, read on the forward strand.
GAACTCTCCCAAAGGTGTACTATAATTTATATCCCATTTATGTTATTATAGATGAGATAAATAAATTATATGGGTTACCTAAAATTATGGATGATAATGGAGGTAGCAGATTTACCAACAATTGCTAGAATACATTATCTCATATGACTGGTGTAGAGCTAACTCCTAAAATAGGTTATGAACTAAAGGTTACTAGACAAAAAAAATAGTGAATAGGAGGGTTGGTGGATACTTGAGGGAAAATGCTTCAAAACATAAATCAACATGAGTTAAATGGCTACACTTGAGAGATTATTTCTATAAGAGGCCATAACATCCATACCTTGTAATTATTTTGTTCATGGAAATATGTGTTTATGATGAAACATCTTGCATTGAATTAGTGTTACTTATAGGGGTAACGAATTCCATCATCATCACAAGGATATAAATTTATGAATGTGTATCCATCACATGTTAGATAGGTCATGAGAAGAACCTACCTACAAAGGGCTTTGTTTGGGAAAATTCAATATTTTTGAACATTTAAATTTACATTACTTGAGAGAAATCAATTATGAGTGCAACTAACATGCCATGTCTCCTTTTTGTGATAATCTCTAAGGTTATGGACTAAGTTTTCCATTTATTATTTTCTTCATCTCCCTTGGTCCCAATTTTTGTGTATTTTCTTCCTCTTCTTTCCCTTAGTGTTTGTGTAAGGTTCCCAAATTATTTTATTTTGAAGGCATACTTAGTCTTCTAAGTTTTTGTTAGTCATGCTAGTTTAAAAGTTCCTCATCTAGGCATCCTTTCTATCTAATCCCAACCTTTCCTTGGTCCTCACTAAATTTTGAAAATTCTTCAACCTATCACGTGCTTTCCATCCTTTCCCAACTCTTCCCTTGTATTTGTAATGTTTTCACATACATTCCCATTTCTCAACACCTAATGCCCCAAATTGTGGTATGAGTCTTGTAGTATCTTAAGCCACGATCACTAAAATTATAAATTTTATTTCCATTCTCTCTACAACACCCTACCATATGTCATATTCTCATTAAATTTTAGTTTTGGTGCCATAAATTTCAAGAGTGGTGCATTGTCTTTCTCATAATAATTGATCAAATTTAGAGTTACATATTTAATTTGTTGCTAAACTTTTATTTTTGTGATGGATATTAAGGGATGAAAACCTTCATTGAGTGTGTATCATCTACACAAGTAACCAAATTCCTTATAGAATCCATATTGAACACTTATGTTCAATTATTGGAATCATAGTTAAAATATCTTAGTGATTTTAGAGGGTTATATAATATTCAAATAATTTTATAATAGGAAAGAGAGTAGGCATTATGTATATGTATTTATTATTATAATAAGAAGATTTTTGGTGTTACGTTTTCATTATTGATGAAAGTTGTTAATATATTAATTATAATTTCAATTTGAGTTTTCTAAGATTTGATTAAATAAAAGGGACCAATATTATTCTTATTAAAATAATAAGTGTTTGTGGAAGGTCAAGAATTATATTTACTGTAGTAATAGAAAAAGTATCCCTTTTCCTTCATTTGGGAATAATTTAAAATAAAATAAGCCTAATGTTGCCTTATTTTAGTTTTGTAATGTTTTTTACACATTCACATTAAGTTTACGACCCTTTTAAACTAAATGGATTTAATTGCTCCTTATATAGGGTGTTATAAGGTTTATCTTTACACTTTCACACTAATCTATGGATTTATTAATAAATTGAGGTTAATGTGCCTTAATTGGCCCCTTTAATTCAAATCCAAGCCTAATTAATTGCAAATTCTGAGGGATAAAGCTCGACATTCATAAATTCTATTTAACAACACTTGATTTTAGAAGGTGTGTGTCCTAGGTTAGTGACCTAGGATCCATTTTCCACATGGCGAATGCGTCCTCACTAGGTCCTAGGACCCTATTTTCACATGACATTTCACATTGTATGAAGTGTGTTCTAGGTGAGTGACCTAGGACCCATTTGCCACATGGTGAATGGGTCCTCACTTAGACCTAGGACCCCCATTTTAGATTTTTTTTTGGTGATATTTTAATGATTTCAAATCTATAATTCAATGTTGGCTTGTGATATTTGAATTTTTGGAATTAATGATAAGATATATATAAATACAAGGCTATTTAATATAGTTTCACCTAGCAATTTTGATTCAAGCATCCTAAGATTTCATGAGCATTTGTAAGACATTCAAGGGACGATTATTTAAGATTATTGAAACAATCAAGAGTCTTATCATCATGTCAAATATTTAGTATATCATACATGTTGATCTAATGTGTTGATGTATCACTCAAGATCAAATCAATCATATTCAAGGCATTTTTTCAAATCAAGCTTTATGATCAAGATCTACATTCATTGAGGACACTTCATGCTAGATTGTAGATTTTTTATCCAAGGTTTCAATTGAGGTTTGGTGAGTTGTGAAATTAGATTTGTTCATTCATCATTCCTTTCATGCATTGTTTCATTTGAAGGTTTAATTGCCAAAACAAGGTTTGACTAAGACAAACATCTATTCCTTAACAAACAATTTATTTTTCTCCTTTGATGTGTGATTGTAGGTTTTAGGTCAAAGATCATTTGGAGAGAAAAATTGTAAAAGTTGTCAAATCATGGAAATTGAGCTATAGGTTTTATTTATGGATTTTTTACAGTGCTCAACTAGAATTTGGGAGTGCAGACTAAGAGGAACATAACCCAAAAAATAATTTTCTAGAGCTCTAGCCATGACCCATTTGCGATAGGGTAAATGAGTCCTTAGTGAGGTCTAAAAAAGGACTTTTTGCAATAGGTACACAACATTTAACCCTCTCTAGATTTTCCATTTTACTGGTATTTGGGTTAGATTTGATTTCTATAACTCATTTTCACATTATTGCTTACATATTGAATGAAATACATAGAAATAGGAGGTTCATCATAGTCTTCATTTTGGTGAACCCTATTTTTATATGCTTCGTTATTGTGAACCTAACCTTGATCATTGTAGTTTTCTAATTTTGGATTCCTTTTCATCTTAGATTTAGATCCTACATTCATTTGCATTGAATTAGGTATAATTTAGGGTGTCTAATTTGAATTAAACTTTGCATTCATCTAGGGTTTTAGGATTGCATTTTTTGCATTCTTTAAATCTGAAAAATACAAACAAAATCAATGATCTTGCATATCATATACACCATATAAACTTACATTTGAAAATTGAAACAAAATTTTATATCAAAATAGGTCTTTTAGGTTATCATTTTGTCATAATTTGAATTTTCATTTTCACATTGTATTTATAGAAAAATTAAACTAAAACTTGCTATAACCAACTTGAATATGAAAACCACTGGAAAACAAATAAAATTTGTCAAAACTTGTTTCAAAACCCTAATCTAGGACCCATTTGGCCTAGGGAAAATGAGTGCCTGATCAGATCATAATTTGAATTTCTAAGCATTAAAAAAATCAATTATGTGTTTTTGTTTGCTACTTTTAGACTTCTATTAAATTGTTTGCAGAGTTTTTGTTTCATTAATTTGATCATATTTAGCTTGATTTGGTACATTTAGTGCATTGCATGATTTCAAAATTGTATTTACAAGATTTCATTTCTAGATTTTTGCATAGTGTAATAAGCAAATTACCTTGTTTAGAATCTAAAAATTGCATTACATTTTAGGTCATTGCATTTCTTTTTA